>BJBW01004080.1:93641-110078 GCA_004320125.1 Scolopax mira | reverse complement strand
TCCAGTTTATACCCATTAGCCCTTGTTCTGTCATTGCCAGCCTTTGTGAACAGACTCTCCCCAGCCTGTCTGAACAACCCCAGCTCCCTCAGCCTGTCCTCGTAGCAGAGGTGCTCCAACACTCTAATTATTTTTGTGGCCCTCCTCTGGACCCGCTCCATCAGGTCTATGTCCTTCTTATATTGAGGGCTCCAGACCTGGACACAGTACTCCAAGTGAGGTCTCACCAGAGAAGAGTAAAGTGGGAAAATCACTTCTCTGGAATTGCTGGCAACACACTTTGAATTTGCTTAGGTTACATTCTAGAGCAAGAAGGGAAAGTCAGATGGAACCAGGACTTCCTGAGACAGAATGAATACACATTTGATTAAGAGCAATCCCAAATATATATTCTGATATAATAATGAATATTCACATAAAAGGCAGTATTCAGGATAGATGTGTCTAGGAGATATTATTGTAAACACTTATAAAATTAACAAAATAAATTCACAAATAAAACTAGAGGTACAATTTGGCTCAGCAATTGCAAGAGGGAAGGTGGTCTGGGAAGGAACACTGAACCACATATTTTCCAGCAGACCACACTGTGTGTGTCGATATGTGAATGTAGGTTTTCTTTCTTCTCACATGAATATAAGTTTTGCTATCACTTTGAAGCAATGTAAGAATATACTTACACAATTTTGATGGAAGTGAAATACAGGATGGAAAGAAGTTTGCAAATTACAGCAAAGTGTGACATTGGGCAACCTGGGACTCTCAATTTCCAGCTCAAATTCTCTAACACCATATGAAGTGTATTTTGTAATATTAATTCATTTTGGTTTAGGGTCATTGACATTGTGCCGCTTTGCACAGAGTTGATGGGCTGTACATCAGTTTCCTTAGGACTAAAGAACTGACTTATAACTGCTGCCAGACAAGCAAAAAAATCCTCTACTGTAAAGTTCCAAAGAGCAGTGTTTATAAGTTTTCAAATAGAGGCTGAGAAACACCAATAAAGTTTGGATTCAGCTCAAGTGCACCATCGACCTCAGGCAGCTTCCTAGTATTTTTATTTATTTATTTATTTATGATCCATTTGTCTAGTACTACTGAAAGATCTATAGAGAAAATTACTGGGGCAAAATGTAGATCCAATTGCACATTGTACAATAGGAGCAAATAACTCCTGTTCTCATTATTTGGATCGATAATTTGCTAAAGCAGTATTAACAAGAGCAACAACTTTACTAGGTTAAGGGGGCTTTGTACTGAGTAATGACTGCCTGGAGAAGGAAAGAACAGAGGGAGTAAATCCTAGCAGCCTTTTACTATTGAGGTAGCACATGCAAGTGAATCAATAGTGGCTGGTAAGGTGGCGTTGTAAAGATGCTTTATTGGTTTGACTAAGCAGGTTGACAGGGAAGCTGCTGCAAGTATCAGTACAAACAATCAAATCTGGTCCAAACACAGAGCTGGAACCCAAGAGCCTTTACTTTCTTGGAAGCCCTAAAAATAACTTTTTGGTCATAAGAGCCTATGTCATCCAACCTAGCCTTGTGTCAGGGTTGTGGACCGTCTAGCTTGTTCAAATATTTTCTTTTAGTCACTGGAGACACCTTACCTCAGCCATTTGCGAACGAGTTTCTCACAGAAGGCAGGTAACTAGATACATGTACACTGGAGTCCATTGCAAAAGACAAGTGCTGAAGAGCTTAGTTTTGATTTGCAATAGCCTAGATCTCTTCCTACCCACCTCTGCTCACCTACCTGGGGCAGCTAACGGGAGTCTCAGTGCTGAGCTCTCTTTGTAGACAGAGAAACTCCTCCAAGGGGTGCTTCAGTCTTACTTAGATCTGTCTGGTTCTCTGAAACAGCCCATGTCTCTGCATTTACTGCATGGGGAGCTTATGGAGACCAGGCTCCCCAGTTATATCCTTTGCTTAGGTACCTAAATTTAGAAAGGCTGAATCTAAGCCCACAAGTGCACAGCCTGCGAGTTAGTAGTTTTTTAGAAGAGAGGCCATAACTTATTAAAGGATGCTACCTTGATTCTTTGGGGTTTTTTTGAATGTACATTAATTACAGTTTCACCCAACAGAAATTTGTTGACATATATGAATTACAACTTTGTTTTCAACAAATTACAATCTGCTAATGTCCTTTCAACACCATTATCTTTGCCCATGTCTAGGTCACAAGAAGTCTTAAAAGTGCTTTATTAGTATTTTCTTAAATACTAATATTTTTATTAGTATTTAATGTATTTTATTAGTAGTAGCATTCATTGTAATAATATTGAATAATAATACTATGCATATATAAAAAAACTGTTAAATAAACAGTTTTAAGTCTGTTCATACACTTGTCATGGACAAAGATAATGGTGTTTACTACTATTAATTACTAATTATTAGAAATAATATTTGTATTTGGATTTGTATTGTGTTGCAGTAGTGCTTAAGAAAAATCTGCAGCGACAGACCAGGATTTCATTTAACTATGTGTTGTGCAAACATGGTCGCTCCTTCAAATAATTTGCAAGCCAAGTATAAAACAAAGCTAGTGAATATGCATACATATATATCTTTGTGTACATATATACACGCAGGGGTCTTGTTGTTTCTTTCTCTATGAGTATGAGACATAGTGTAAGTGTATTTTCTATTATAAGATTACAACAGAACAAGGTGATGGTTGTAAACACCTAAACAGAATAAACAAGCCCAGAATCTTAGATTTGTTTGATTTTAAAACTTGCAGCAAACAAAGATAGTGAGAAAACTCCCTGAAATTCACAGGAACTGTGCCAAATGAGATTTACATAAATGCCAAATGAGATTTACATTTTTGTCTCCTTCAAAGTGCAGGAGATTTATTTTTACCCAAAATCAAAACTAGGAAAATCTGACCTTTAGAGCCAAATGTGGGATGAAATCTCATTGCAAAGGCTTTCTCAGGAAAACAGGATCAGAGACTACCCATCACCAACTCTTCTGCTTTGCAACATTATTGGAACTAAGATATATGTTGAATATTTTAGGGATTTCAGTCCTTAATATTTTATTTTTCTCTTTTGATAGTCAAATTACCTTCTCTAGTCACAAGATGCTGGGCTGATAGCTAGACACATAACTAACTACAATTCACAGTTTTGATTGTATAAAGGTAGAGATCTGGACAGATTTTAAATCAATTGTAATTTTGAGAAGCAAAGATTGTAAAAGGATTAATTTATCTATGTCTGTCTTCTCTAGGATTTCTGAAAGGGACAGAAAGCAAAAAGGATCTGCCTTTTCTGTTGACAGTTTCTTATGGGAAACATACATCCCCCAATTAAAAATGGTCATTTTTGAGCATGTCTACATCACTGTAAATGAAACATGCAAGTTATGAGCAAAACTAACCTTAACTTCTTCTAACACTGGGAAACAAAGGCACTTCCAGGGACTTCAGGCAGCCTGGAGGTACTGCTTTTCAGTGGTTACAGAAAATGTCTGGACGCCTATTGCAAAATCCCTCACTGCATGTCAAAATCAGAAGCCCTTCTGTCGCTGTGTTGATCACACTGGTGTCAGCTATTTTGGTTTGAAGATTATCTAACAACAGAGTCTCGGTTATATACATAAAATATAGCACTGACTATGGATTAGAGAGGGGCTGCCAAGTACAGCATTCAAACACCTGGCAATATTGATTTTACACTTTTCCTGTGATTCTACATCATGTTCCTTTAGTTTCTGGCAACCTTTATAACTTTTATACTGACATAAATTGTGACAAAAAAAGGAATCAAATAATCCCCCTTCCCCTTCCAGAAATGGTTAGGAAAGCTCTATAGCACCATTAATATTTTTGTTAATGCAGGTAAACTCAAGGAGGGCAAAAGTACAGTGAAAGTTAAATCTAAACTCTTAGTATGTTGTTTCTCTTTTGGCTTCAGATTTTCTCTCCTAGTTACAAACAAGAATATAAACATTTATTCTGAAACTGAAATCTGAAAAATTGCCTTTATTAGATGATTGTAATCACCATCTTTTGTTTAAAAATGCATCCAAATATAGGTCACCTGAACATCTCAGATTAACCTCTTGCTTCAATTAGAAACCAGAGGTACTGAGACCATCCTGAAAAAATATGTGAGATATATCCTTCTATTAATGGTGCTCCTGCGCTTAATGAGCAAGCAGTAGTTTGTATAGTGAAGTAACAGGAAGAAGTGAATGCAGTCCTCTGAAATCCTCCATGTTTTACACCGTGGTAGATGGAAGGAAAACTGCACGTAAGGACAACTTTATTTTAAAATTCATGAAGTCATAGGGTTGCTTTCATGTTACTTGCAGAAGGTGTACAAAGGCAAAGGGATTTGCTTTTGGGTTATGTTTTTTTTTTTCTTTTCTTTTTTTTTTTTTTATTTGGTTGGTTATTTTTGGTTGTTTTTTTGTTCTCTTTTGTTTGCTTTTGAGTCCTGCAAATGGATGTGCATCTTCTGATAGTAGTTAATAGTGCTGCCTTAGATTCACAACTCTAGTATGAAGCCAAAGATTCAGCTGGATACCAAGAGTTCTGAAAAAAAACCACCCCAAAACTAGTTAAATTCTGAATGATGCTGCTTGAATAACTAGCTTAAAAAGAGCAAAGCCAATATTTTTTCATGTCTCTGTCATCAATGGAGTTTTGGAGTACTGCCCAAAAAGGAGTTGTGATAATGCTATCATAGATTTGTGTAGTATATCAGTACCCTGGTAATAAATGCACTTGTTGTCTATATTTTCCTTAAATATAATTTTAAACAGTTCCAATAAATACTTTGTACAAGAGCTGGAAAGACTAGAGTCCAATAAAAAAGATGGTATTAGAGAAAATTAGAAGGGTGGAATAATGAAAAAAAAAAAAGCACAAACAAAACAGACAGGAGTGACAAAGAGAGACTTTCACAGGACTGGAACAGGACGCAGTACTTTGTCTGTCAAAGAAATTGCTGAATTAGAAAATTAACAGTGTCACCAAGAGCTAGAAGTGCACAGCTAAGCTTTTTAGTAATCTTTCAATATGCCTACAGTGCTTGGATCATAGACTTCTTCAGGGAAAATTAACACTGTTTATTTAAGCAAATCATCTTCCTGCTCCCATGGGGTCCTCTACCTCTTTGACTTCAGCACCCAAAAAATCACAGAGATCATCATATATCACTTTCAGGGGCTGAGAAGAATTTTAATAGCAATAATATTTGGTTTCAATTCTTGAACATGCACTGATGGGTTTCCCAGTTGCAAACCATATGACATGAGAGACATTAGTGGCAGCTTTGAATTTTGAAGGTCTTAAGTTCCGAAGAAGGTGTTTTTTAAGTAAATTTTAATGAGTTGGGTAAAGTAAGCTTTCGAGCATAAGCATTCTTGAGATTAATTCTGGAAGATATTCTAGTGAATGAGTAAATGAAAAGGTTGTTGCTCTAAAGTACTTCCTTAGGATTCTTCTACCACTACCATAGCCAAATCAAAGGGGAAAAAAGTAGGAATTTAGGAATAGTCAGGATATATCCTTCTCTCAATGGAAATACGTTATGTATGGGTTAGCCTATTATCTTTTAAAAAAAAAAAAAAAAAAAAAAGATGTTTTGGGGAAAATCTTTTATTTTCTTCAAAATATTTGGAGACTGAAAAGTGAATGGGAAAGGAGCTCTGTGGATCTTTAGACAGGGAAGAAATGCACCATATGAAGTCAGACAACTCAATTCAAGCCAAAGAGTTCAAAGTTGTTAGCTAAGTACTTTAAAAGCCATCTGTGAGACAACAGTTCTTTTTGTCTGAAAAATGTTAGGGAATCATCCAGAAAAGAGACATCTTGGAGGAAGTCTCCACGAAATCTACAAAACTCCCACTGATAGCCACCTTGTTGGTTTAAGTTTCATAAAGGTCAAGGAATGTGGAAAGAAAGAGTGTGAGACAAATCTAAAGGTCTTGGAATACATCAAATTTCTGAGAATATATAGCTTGTTAGATGAAGTGTGCTTTTAAATACGGATAGGCATAGATTTAACTAAAATCAGGGAAGAGACACTTATTGATGCTGCTTTGTCTCTGACAGTGTTATAGACATTGCTAGAGAGTCTTAAATAACTAGTGAGACAGTGGCTACAGTGTAAAAAAAAGTACATATTTGGCACAGAGAAATCTAAATTTTCCAACATGTAAAAAAATATTTTACGCAAAGGGAATCATTCCTGAGTAAAATTGTGCTTGTTTGTGGGGACAGACCACTAAAAACAAGTGGGTAAAGAACACTGGTCAATAATGTATGATTTTGCCAAAATTAAGATAAAAGCTTGTTGTTTGAATCTGGTTTAATATCCTTGCGCGGGGCATTGACATGAAAACAAAAGTAATAAATAACAAGAATATTATGACAAGTAGGAGATTCCTGAAAAGGAATAAACTGGACATTGAGATTTCACTGCTGGTAGAGAAGAAAAGAAAATAATTTTTCTGGCGAAATTTTTTTTTTTTTTGTTATAATGTTGCTAGTTTTAAACTTTACTTAAGCTTTAATTACACTACTTTGCATTCCTCATAGCTTGTGTTTGCATTCCTGGCAGATTTAAAGTAAAGAACATTTTTAATTTTGCAATTGCTGCACTTGCTTTTCACTCTCAGTTGACCTCATCATTTGTTAGAAACCTACATGGCCTTAATAGCTGAAACGTGAAGTAATTTTTTTTAGAAGGGAGAAGCAATTGCCACTGCTATAGATAAAAATGGTGTACAGGTTTTTTGCAAGGGGGTGAAAAAGCACTCAGATCTAGGAGAGAGAAACTGGTTACTTCTTCAGTATCTTTAAATATTTAGATATAGCAACATAGAAGATGATAAGGTTTAAAGGATGTCTAGAGTTCATATACCCATATAGTCCTCCTCTAAATTGGTATCAACTGCCCCATTCTAGATAGATGTTCATCTACACGTTCTTTAAAGCTTTCATTCACAGAGATGTGCAGCTTCCCTAGGCTATATTTTCCAGTGTGATGAGGATACTAGATAAAAGCAAAGGGAATTGAGCATACACAGGTTATGTTTTTGCTAGCTAGGCTCTTTGTAGTTCAACAAGAAGTTGTGTTGGATGGATTCTAATTAGAACTATAGCCCCCTCACGGGTTCATTTTGAAATCCTGTTACCCAACTTCAGTTTCCTGATTAAACTGTAAAAGAAAAGGATACCAGAAATCTGTCATGTAGTGTACCAAGCCACCAACAAGACCTTAAGCACTAAGACTATTGCAATGTGGGAAGTCATGAGAAATGGGGAAATGTGAGATATCTGCAGCTAGGCCATGGTGCCACAATCTCATTTCCAAAAAAGACTTTCTCACAGGAACCATCGCTGCCAGGGTTGAAAGAGTGGAATTGAGTTGAAAAAGTGTTGTGGATTCAAAGATGACTAAGTGCAATTTGCTTTGTCTTCTTTGGCTTTTATTTTGTTGTGCTTCATATATTATTTCTTATATTTTCTTTTTCACTGCTGTTTTTAATTTGTTGCCTTGGAGAATTTTACCTCAATTTAACCACAAAATAAGTAGAGATTAAGGGAAGGAAAGTGCCCTTTTTTTCAGTGAGTAGCATGAGAGCAGACATACATCGTTGAGATGATTTAAGTTTGTGAGGTAAAATTATTTTTATTCTCTAAAAACAAATTTCTTCTCTTTTTTATGTAAGAAGCAAAGTGAGAAGAGAAGGGAAGGGAAAGAAAGGCAAGGCAAGGCAAGGCAAAGCAAGGGGAAAACTATTGTCAGGCCTGGAATGGTTCATTTTAGGGATGATGTTGTGATTTTTCTTTTTATTTGCATCTATTTCCAATTAAGAGTGATTGATCTTAAGTTGTTTTACCCAATTCATTTTCACAAGAGCTTAAATCATTGTTGATATGACCTTGTTCGTAAGTTAACATAGACATTAATTCCATATCCCATACTTGAAAAAAATTAGACTATTTTTAGGAATTCTCAGAGTGCAGCACAAGGGTCCCAAAGGACCAGCCATAATTGCAGCCAAATAATTATACATAAAAGTATTAGGTACGCCTTAGCTGAAGTTTATGTAGCTTTTAGGTTGTACCCCTAGTTCAGTGGTACTTCATGAACAAAAGTTTGGCAATCAAATTAATGGTATCTGCAAGCTGTAATATCTTCAATTGATGAAAAAAATATATGTTTCAAAAAAATGTCCTTTGTTATTAATTTTTTTTAATGGAAAAAATATTTTTGAGACATTCACAGAATTACTTCATAATAAAAATTGTGTGGACAAAATATCAAAGCTGTATGATATAATTGAGGGAAGATAATAGCTTGATCATGAAATATCTCAAGTCAAACAAACATAATATTTCTGTAAGACACAATGAATTAGAACAATGACTTCAATTGGGAGAGTTCTATGTCTTTCATACAATATGAAACAGTTTTCCCAGAACCTTATAGAAAAAAACATAAACATATAAAGAAACAAACCAAGCCACCTCTTTTAAGTGACAGAATGTATAAAATCTACAGTTCTATAGGCAAATTTCAGTTACTTGCATTAATCATACAGTAGGTGACTATCTTTAGGTGCCTTTCAAGTAGATTATGGCAGAATGATCTTGGCAGAAGATTATGTGTGCCTCTGGATCATCTCAAAAATACTCTCAATATTCATATACCATCTTTTCCAATAAGTCCTTTATTTATGAAGGAAATGACACAAGTCATTCTTAGAAAAACCTTCACTTTTATCTTGGCAAATAATGAAAATAAAATTCAGATACAACTTACATCTGTCTTGTTCAGAAACTTTCTCTGATTAGAGTAGCCCAGTTCATATAAAAGTAATTTCAAAGAAGAGAAAAAGAAGATTTCAGAGCTAATAAAATAGGATATGGTTAGAACTGAACTGTCTGACGAATACTATAGTTTTAGAAGTAGCAGAGTGTGAATTTTGTGCCTTCTTTATTACCAGAATGAAGGAAAATGTTCCCAAGTACCCTTGTTCTCGGCTTACGGAGTACTGAACAATGCTTACTTACTGAGGACCATATGTTTGGAACACGTGTGTGGAAACTGTGCTTTATAATTAAAATGGAGACCTCCTGCCAAAGAAGACTTTATGTCTTTGTAGCCAGTAAGGAACTGGCTTGTCATGTTAACTGCCCTATTACCTTTAGAAAAAAATAATAACTTACGAAATATGAAAAAAGAATTACAAAGATGAGAGAATCACACACTCAGCTTCAAAACTCGTTTATCAAGACATACCTCCTAGTAGAACTTGAGCGGACCCAATGTAATAACTTTGCCATGACAAAGAATAACCATTTATCAGAGCAGTATTCACCCCATCTACCCCCTGCCAGCTGTTTTCAGTAATACTTTAGCAGAAGATAGAAAAGCCTCCTGACTGCATGTAGTCTCCTTTAATTTCTTTCTTTACATAGCAAACCATTCAGTGCCTATTTAGGCAAGCCTTCTGCCTTGTTAGACTTTCTAGACCCTGTAAACCCAAATGAGACAGGAGAGCATACAAAGAGAGAGACCTGTGCTGGAGCAGCAGCTCCAGCAGTTTCTTATTAGAAACTGGAGGACAGATCCTGTTCTTCTTTACACTTCTGTAAGAAGAGTAGTTCCAGAGATTTCACTCAAATTGCAGGGGTGTAAATCTAGATGAGAATTTTTTCCTCCCTGACAGCAGCTCTAAACTTAATAGAATTGTGAAGATTGAGGGGTTAAAGTAATGAGTTCCTCAACAGTTCACCTCTTACTGCCTAGTATTCATTAAGCTTGTACTGGTCGTCTTAGACAGTAACCTCTAAAGTCTCTGACTTTCTGGTGAGGATACAGTCAATCTTCACTGTAATGTCCTCAAAACTTATATCTCCGAAATGTGCTTTCATTAGATTGCTCTACAAATCACCCCTTTAAGACCAATTCTAAATATGCTTTCTGAACTGTAGAGTGATTAGTGCTGAATGCAGTACTTTGGGTGAGGTCCTAACGAAATACACTGCATTTCCTTAACAATAATTGAGTTGAAGGCTTTAATATAAGGGTTTTTTTATTATTAAAATAACTCTCATATCTCTCTCCAGGTCAATATGCTGTAGTACCTTCCCATTAAGCAGATATTATGTCCTTTTATTACATTCTCCGAGACTCATTATTCTGCATTTATCTGCATTGAATTTGCTATCTATTAGCTCAAGTACTTAAATGATCTAAATCCTTCCCTACCTGACTGTATTGTTTCTCACGGATGACCTTTCCTCCCAATTTAGTATCATCTGCACACCAGAAATTTTTAGTTTAAATAATATGCTCTAAGTCATTGAGGTACTGAAAAAGCTGTGGTTCCAACACTGATCCCTGTGGTGCCCCTGACACAAGAAACTTTGCCATGGCTTAAAAAAGTAACTCAAAATGTGCAATCTCACCAGCTGTAGTATAACAATACAGCATTCTCACTTTGAACGAATAGTAAAGCCTTGTTTAATATGTATCTAAGAGTGTTCTGGCTTTCTTTAAAACAGATGATTAATATTTCTAAAAGGCTTTAGGGCATGTCTACGTTAGGGCTGCAAAAATACTCGTTGCTCACTGAGGCGAGCTCCAGCCACTCCAGCCACTTCAGCTGCCTCTGTGCAATACCATGTTTAAACCCCTTTGTCACATCATTGCTTGAATGTAACCATGCTGCTGGTTATATTAATCTGGAGATGAATTTGTAATTTGTTTTAGTCTGTTTTTGAAAGAAAGATGAATGAAGGATAACCTCTTCCCAGGTTATTGCTGCACATCCTCAGTTCCTGTTTCATAGAATCACAGAATCATAGAGTTGTTTTGGTTAGAAGAGATCATTAAGGTCATCAAATCCAACCACAAACCTAACAGTGTCAAAAACACCACTAAACTGTGTCCCTAAGCACCACGTCTATCTGCCTTTTAAATACCTCCAGGGATGACAATTCCACCATTTCCCAAGGCAACCTCTTCCAATGTTTGATAACTCTTTTGGTGAGTAGTCTATACAAACTACCCATGAGGAAGACCAAGGCTAAGGGCTTCACACTGCTTTACTTTTAGCACCTGGTTGAGATACTTAAAGATGGACAGCCTTTCGCTTCCCTGGTGGTCAAAGATGCCCTTTCACAAGGCACCTGTGGCATCCCTCAACCTGATTGTATATGTTCTTAAATTTCCCAAATTAGCAAGCAAATCTTGAAGTCAGGCAGACGGAATATTTATCTTTTTCAATGTTATTTGTGAGAGATATGGTACCATGCATGCAAGAATTCCTAGTCTGCCTGTGAGCTTTACAGCAAAACCAAGGTACTGTTCTCTGTCACATGCTAATTTAGCTGTGTTTTCATAGTTAGTGCTCTCTAGAAAGAGCGTTTACCTGGGTGTCTCTGTACTAGCGTTCAGCAGATATTAAAAGTACCTGCCTTGTCATTTGGCACAAGTAAGTTCATCAGAAGAGGTGAGAAGATGTGCTGATATCCAGCTTTAAGGATAGAAAACGGACACTTTGGAGGACTAGGTCACTCACGGGCTTTTATCAGGCACCAGCTCAGTGCCTTGCCCAGACACCCACTTGCCTCCACAGGGATGTCAGATGGACATTTTGCTCCTGTGTGCTGGGACTTCCTTCTCCTGCTATAACTCACTCAAAGCTCACGTCTTACAATGTGCTTTCCTTAGCTCTCCTCTGCTTGGGGTTATCAGCTCTAATTACTGTATTCTAAGCTGTGCCTAAGGCTTTTCTTGCCCTTGGGTGTGGGTTACATCACAGCAAAGTGTGTTTGACGTGGCTGGGAGTTACAGCCCTCTCTGAGGACAGACAGTTGCATCTGTAGCCAAGCTTCACATTTTCCTTGAAAAGAAAGGGGAAGGAGGTGCTGCTAAGAAAATCAACAAAGATAGTTCACGAGCTGTATTTTACTTTGGAATTGAAATGTGTCTCAACTCCAAAACTTATGTTGGTATTTTCCACTTACTGTATTTTTTTTCTCCCTGCTGAAAAATAAGTTGCTATGACTGAGTCGATTTTCTTTTTCCTAAAAGCAGAAAAAGAACCAATTGTGTATGCACAATTTTAAGTTATTTAAATTCCATCGCCCCAAAAAGTGATTATTTTCTTTCCCTATGAGGCGTTCCAACAAATTTCATGCAGTCAAGGCAGACTTAGCTACTTCTTTCTTTGGCTTTTTCACTTCTTTCTGTTTCCCCAGGATGTTATATGATGATTATTTCTTTCTGTCTTTATTCTCTCTCTCCTTCTTTTTCTGTTTTTTTTTTTTTTTAAACTTGTTTCCCTGAGGGAGGCTGCCACTGTAATGCTACTGCTACATGCTACACGCAGTAAGGAAAAATCATCAGTATTTGATGGCATCACAGTACTAGCATGTTGGATAACATGTTATCGTGTCACTGATATGGCATGAACCAGCAAGAAAACCAGAAATCTGTATGTTTCTGTGTGATTTTATTAATTTAAAAGCTGATTCCATCTCTTTTGCACAAAAACTATCCGACTGTTTCAGATGAAAGAAAAGACAGGAGATAATAGTTCTCGAGGGACACATATTTAGAGCCCTTTGACATCTCTGTATTTCAAATAGGTAATGTTTTAAAAATGCTTGATCCTGAATTTATAAAGCTCTAGAGAATGAAGTCTTCCATTCATTTACAGCATAGGCCATAGATATCAGTGATAGCACACTAGAATATATCCAGATGAGGAGGGCCCATCCATACAGATGATGGGATATTTCGTATTTCATGTCAGCTTATATTCTCATTCATCTTTTGACACTGTAGGAAAAGGACGTATTTCATTCACAATTTTCTGACACAGGCTCTGTTCACTAGAAAGTTAGTGAAAGTGGTAAACTTACTTCTTTTAAAGAACTTTGAAGGTACCATATAGCAGCAGTTTTCAGGAGGCTAATTGCCAATGATACCTCTGACAGATAGTTAACAGCAGCTTTGCTTCTTTTCTGTTATAATCACTCTTAGTCGCTCATATTCACAGCACTGTAGCTCATCATCTTTCTGTCTCTTCCTTCTTTCATGTGGAATAGTATAGAGGGAGTTCAGCCTGATAGATTAAAAAAAAATAATATTAAAAGACCTGAAAATATCTGAAAACTTCAAAATAATTTTTCTGAGGTTTTGGTAGATTTAGCCAGTCTAGTTAAGGAAGCAGATAGTTAAATAGACCAGTACATTTTTCTTCCAAATTCCTTAACTTTCCCACCAAATCCATCCCTTTTTTCTTCTTTTTTTTTTTTTTTCCCCATGAAGAAGTTCAGGAGACTTCTGTCCTGTCACCAGATCGATTGAGGAAAGGGACAGCTTTTTATACCCCTGGCAATAACAGCTTGGTTTGTGCCATCAGAGATGTCCATAGTCACATAGCTGTGTTTTTCCCCTGTGAAATTGGAGGAACAGCTACCTATAACTCAGCTGAAAAGGAAACAAAAGACCATAAGCATGTCTGTCTCAATGGTTTTACTGATCTAACATTAAAGCAGTAAATCTCACAGTCACAAATGTCATAAATATTTTCGGAACAAGTAATTTGAAGAATAATGAAAATATTATTGGATTTTTTTAATTTAAATTAAATCTTATCTTAAATTCCATCCCTACTGTTATTTAAAATAATTATTAAATAAAATTTGTTAATGTCATCACTTACAGCTGCTATTTTTTAATGAAAATTGTTTTCATCTTTTTAAGGAAATTGCTGTTAAGCAGACAACCTTTATATCCTTGGGAGAGGAAAAAAATACAAACAAGTTTTTGATTTGTCAGATTGAAGATTAGAGATTTGAACTACGTTATTAACTGAATTGAACTTTCATATACTTTATACTGCAGTTATCAATGAGACCTGAATTTTTTTTTGAGCTCTCAGTAACAAAATCTTGGTGCCAGAATATGACAGGAGTCAGCCTTTTGAGATTTAGAGATAAAGATGAAAAAAAAAATAATTAAAGAAGTTTTTATCAGTAGTTTCTTTCATCTTCCATCTAAATATAAAAAAATACTATTTTATCTTCTTTTTTTTTTTCTTCCACAAATTAATATTACTTTTCCACTGATGTTTTGATGAAACATTTAATGAATTGTCAAATATCAGAAAACTCCTTTCTTTCCTGGGAAAAATGGGATCAGCTTTCCTATGCAAAAATGTAATATAAGTCAAAAGTATCTGACGCCTAAACAAAAACTTGCTGAGGTCAGTGAATACAAAGCTATACAAAGCTATTCATTTCAGAAGCTGTCTTTTGAATGGTAGCATTTCTTTGCTTCTGTAATAATACAGATGGTATAGCACTAGGAGGTAGGACACCTGGGTTCCTTAGCCAAAGGAAAGTTGTTCTTCCAGCAATTCCACCTCGGAAGCCCAAACTAGACTTGAAAGCAGAATTTCCTTCTCCTCCAAATGAGTAGCTGTGTAATTTTGCATGCATGGCTTAAAGCTCCAAAAGGAAGTCTGAATTTGCAGACAAAGAGCTTTGCTAAGAAGGGGAACTCCACTTTTCTGGAGGATTCATAACTATGCACTTAGCAGAGTAATCTCTGGATGAAAACAAGGACAAATTTGGGTGTGAATCAGGGTCTAGAGCTATCTTTTCTTCTGACATACCCACCCACTGACAGATTTTCTAATTGCACAGCTGGAACACCAGGTTCACAAGATCTGTAGGTCTTTCCCACCCAGCTGCAAACCAACCTCACTACAGAGGAAAGGTGAATTACAGCTTCTTCAGTGCACCTCAGGCCCTGCTAGATACATATGTGCTTTGTGGTGAAGTAACTGCCATTTCAGCACCTTTTTATCAACCCTATTTCATCTCTGGGACATAGCTCAAGTGATTATTTTATAGACTTCCCTTAATATATTGTTATATACCATATAAAATACAGCACCACTATTGTACTTGGCAAGAGTAAGCCAAAGCCTGAGTGTACTTAGCATGCCAGGATGCTCTGAGGACTTAGTAATTTCAGTGATAAATTCCCACAAATAACCATCTAAGTACACAATTCAGTAAAGACAGAGATGCTGAGAATCTTCCTATAATAACCCTAATTACCTGGGAATCTTTCTCCTGAAACCTTCAATAGATAGGGTGTGTCAGGTCTCTAAGCAGTTTAAGTGTTACCTTTCTAACTTAGTTTCCTGAATGTAGGAAATGAAATTCCACCAAAATGTCACTTTAAATGCCTGGTTGGTTAGTTGAGTGCCTGCCTAAGTATCTCAAACAGACATTTAGGTGCCTAGACACATACGTAGCTGTCTTTAGACACTAAAATTTGGGGAAATGCATCTTGCTGATAAGGGAGATTGAAGAGAGATATAAAAAGACTAAGTATCTTTCTATATCTGACTTTGACATTGAGTCCCTTTAAATTCTACTTTAGGGAGGGAAAATTCTCTCTCTCTGTAAATGAAATTAACATTCTGCAACCTATAAACAGGTGCAACGAATATTATTTACTCACTGTCTTTTTTTACAAGTGTAGAAAGACCTGATTCAGATCTGTTCTGATGACTCATTTTAATAGACCCAGTGTAATTTTAAATTGTTTGAGGTGCTGATTTTATCCCTCTTGTGAAGTATCTTGCTGCAGAAAATGGGAATCTTAACACTATCCGTGCTGAGATTAAGTAATATCCCTTTCAAAATTTTCTTTGTTTTGTCCTTTGATTGAGATGTATTTGTATCTAATGGATGAAAAAGGAGTTATTATTTCAGAAGTTATTAACTCAGGCAGAAAAATTCTATGTGTTTTTTCTTACTAACAGCCAATGTTTATGGATTCTGGGCCATATGGACAGTACTTCAAAGTCACCATAGTATTCCATGCAGAGGGAATTTATAGCTTGTAACGTACGTTTTCCCCTCCATAGAGAATATGGAAAAGCATAGGATTGACAACAGCTTACTGGACCATTTGCAGCATTATAAGCAAGCAATGTCATATAAAGAGAGACAAAACCCAACCAATCAAATAAACAAGCAAACCTTCCTTTCAATGTAATTTTTCACTGCTGAAACCTCTAAATTTAGGAGGAGGATGACTTTTTGAGAGAATCTCTGTTATGGACATCAGGTCATACAGTTGCATAAATAGATAGATAGATACATAGATAGGTAGAAAGAAAGAAAGAAAGAAAGAAAGAAAGAAAGAGAGAGAGATAGATAGATGAAGCATGTGTTGTGATTATGGAGAAAAGAAATAGTCATTTGGGAAACAGGATGCAGTAGAGATTTGGAGTTGTTGATGGGTTGAAGACTTAAAAGTTGCCTCATATAGAGAGTGAGAGGGAGGTTTCAAGCTAATCTGAAACATTTCTGGCTCCTGATGCTGACAACACTGTAGAGAGGTTGGTGCTGGTCTCTTCTCAC
>BJBW01004080.1:0-93543 GCA_004320125.1 Scolopax mira | reverse complement strand
CTGTGTTTAAGGGCCGTTTAGATACAGTGCTAAGGGACATGGTGTAGGGGATGACTTTTTAGAGTAGCGTAGATGGTTGGACTCGATGATCCCAAAGGTCTCTTCCAACCTAGACAATTCTATGATTCTATGATTCAAAGGTAGGTAGAGTCTTCTCCTAATGAGATGATGGAGATATTATAGAATCAAAAGTGTCAAGTAATAGAGAAATTCCTGAAAGCATAATTGGCATACCAACCACAATGAGCCAAGAGTGGGTCTATGTTATTGCAGTGTCACTGAGGAATGTCTGCTACCTTGTGAAACTTCCATAAAGGTTTCATCACTTGACAACCTTGACATGACATAAATCAGATGATTATCAAAATTTGTCTCCCACTTCCATCTTGTGTTTATTCATTGCTTTGCTTCAGTTTAGAACAAACCTCCTTTTGTAAAGAACTAGTTTCAAGATCATCACCAGAAAAAATCTAGTAGAAGTTGACAGGTTTGCATCAGAAATTAAGATTTCCTAACAAAGAAAATTATGCATCCGTAAGTGTTACAATACTAGAGCATTCCTGAACACTGGCAGGATTCTGGCAGTTGAGCAGTTAAGTCAGTCCAACACAGGCTGACTTACCCACCAAGGTAAAATGTAAAATAAATGCATTGAAATACATCTCATCAGCACTCAGTGTTATTTATGGAGAGCGCCTGGGCATTCCGGCGGGTAATACTTCTGTTGTTTGTTTAAGTAAAATAACTAATTTGTCTCTTTAATAAGAACATTATAGATATCCTGTGAATTTGTATGTCAGCAGCACTTCGAAAAGATGGTGTGTGCATAGACAGACTGACTAAGAATAAACTACTGAAAGCTTTACTCTGTAGCTAGAAAGATGAACCTGAGGGTAAAATATTTCAGAACTATTCTGACAACAATGCAAGTTTATGAAATGCTTGTGTTGGGAGAAAAAAGGATTATAATAATACTCTGCACATGAGTTGCACTTTTCACCTGGGAAACCTAAAGTATTTTTCAGACATCAGCACTCCCAGGAGGAAGGTCTTGTGTTATTCTACAGATGGATGAACCGAAGTATGGGGGCATCTATCACCTTTCTGGCTCCCTCTGGAGTAAAGAAGAGTTTTCCACTGGGCAGTAAATGATTCCCTATGTTCTAAACTGATTTTAAAACAGAAAGAAAGGGAAAGAAAGAGGGGAAAAAAAGAGAGAAAATGCCTTTTAAAGTTTTGATGAACTATCAGAGTTGTTGTGGATTAGTTGCAATTTAGCAATACTAATTTTAATAGAAATAGTTGGAAACTTTTGCAGGTTTTAACTTACTCGATCTTGATTTTTAATAAGCACTTAAAACAACATACAACTTTTTCATCCACTATTATTTTTGTTTTCGTAAGGGTAGTTTCTCTAATAAGTAATTTTTAAATCATTGTATGCACATAGGTGTTAGGAAAACCAGGAATGGAGATCCTAATGTCTGGACAACTTTCTCCCACCTGATACTATAAATATGTTGCTTTTGGTTTTATGTTATTATTAATGGAACTTTTATTAATTTCAAATCATACAAGATTTTTACTTGGGAAGAAAGAAAACTACTAACCAGACAACTGCTCTTCATTCGTTAGGTTTAATCATTTTACCAATGGATTGGTAATATATTACTTTATCAGAAGAAGAATGCAACTATAGATTGTAAAATAAGATAAGCCAGAAGACATGCTCAGTAAAAATGACATAGTGCGAACCCATATTTCATTAGATAGTTCTGGAAGTCCCATTAGTACAGACATTTAATCAAACTGAGTAACAGGTGTATAATCTGATGCTACTAACTCTTTGCCTGGTTCCCATCTGCTTTCATGATTTGTCATAAAGTTTGATTTATGGACAAAATCGCAGCTGTGGAAATTTGAAGATTTGAACTCCATATTTTTTGTAACATTTAGATTTTCATTTGTCTGTTGGCTTGTTTTTAGGAATGAACTGGTGAAATTATGCCCAAGACAATATTCCCATCAAACAGCCTTGGGTTCCTAGGAGGAACTGATCTGTAACTACTGAAGTAATAACACCAAGCAATACCAAAGGACTTCTGCTTCTATAGGTTTGTAAACTACTTAATTTAAAGAAACCCAGATCAGCTTAGTCAAACACATGACTGAGAATAAATCATCCTCTGCAAGGGAAGATATTCTTTCCTTGATCTTACCAGTTCAGAAACTGCTTTTAGGGAGTTTCTAACTTAAAACATACTCTGTGGAGGATCTTTGGTGTCACTCAGTAAGTGTCTCTCTATCATAATTTCTGAAGTTTGCTTTCTTGGTTTTTTCCTTGCTTAGAAGAGGGATCTCACCTCTCTCTGAAGTCTCTCAGTCTGAAGTCACATACAAGGTTCTCATCTGTCACTTCTTTGCCTCCAAGCCTGTACAAACACACTTCCATAGAGAACTGTAACCATGACTAAGAAAATACTTAGCATTTTTTCTTGGGTCCTATCAATGTCCTAGAACACTGAAGTGTGTACAATGTGAAATATGTCGAGTTAGTGCATGCACCAGAGTAGAGAAACAGGTGCTGCACAGGTGGCCAATGCATGCAGAGCCATCTAGAGTAGATCCAAGGAGCTACCTATACTGCAATTAGTGTACATTCTTTTACAGAGATGAAATTTCTAAAAGAACAAGGAAAGTGCTAAAAAAAATATTTCTAATAATTTCTTGTAAAAATACATGAAGACAGTGAAGTACTAACACAAAGAATAAGGAGATTAAGGTCACATCTGCCATAATGATGTAAAGATTTAACAAGGCTGTGCATTTACCTTAAACTTCCTTCACCAAGTTTGCAGTAGTACAGGCTCAGTTGCACAAAAAGAACCAAGAGGAAAGAGTCCTCTAAAGTTATAAACTTTATATGGAGTTATTTATGATGTTACCCACTATATTTAGATTTATGATGAAAGCCTGAAGTTTCAATATAACCATTTTGCATCTTTAATTGCAAACAGCTGCTCAGTTAGAACATGTGCAACTGGAAGCTGAGGGCGTCCTGGGGACACAGGGAATCCCCTTGAGGATCTAGCAGTCAGGACCTGTTCCACCACCACAGCCAGTGAGCAAGACACTTATGGGGACTGGGGTACTGGGCTGTGGGTTGCCCTGGCTTGTGTAAGCCAGTGGTCAGGCTGGACAGGCTGTGGGGACCTGAAGGCCAACATCCAATCGTCTTGCTGGGGTAAGGACTGATATCACCCCCAGAATGGGGTTCTGGGCTGTGGATAGGAGCAGTAAGGCCTATGGATAGCTCAGGGTTTTGACAGTGTGCATGATCTCTCTGTATGTCAGAGTTTTTTCCAGGTTGAGATGAAATGTCTCAATCTTGCTGAGAGGTATGATGATAATCTATTCCTACCACAGCTCTCTTTCACAGCCAAAATGCAATTATGCTTGTAGTCTGTTAAGTATTTACCTGAAGTTGAAAGAAGAAAAGTTATACAGAAAAGCAAGTGAAGAGGTTTCAGAATCAGTATGAACCAATATATAACAGTAGTTAAACTGCTTCATTTTCATGAGGTTTTACTTTGATTCATTTATCCATTTTTGATGCCAGTGAGAGAGAGCAAGAGTGGCTCCCTACTCTTCTCTCTCTGAAATTAAAAGGCAGTAAATTTTAAACCAATACAAGCAAATGTTGTTTTGTTTTCTTTGTCTTTTTTTTTCTAATGTAGCTGATAGTCAACCTGAATAATTCACTGTCAGACGAGGTCACTAAAGGCAACTGCAATATCAGTATTTTAGAAAAGGTCTAAGTAATTTTATGGCCACTAATAATAGTTTTGCCATTACAGAAGCTAAAAATATGTTGGAAAGGTTGCTAGACTTCATGCTTCAGACTCTAGATGATCACCTGTGGGGTCAGGACAAAACTCAGCATTGCAGTGTGCACCCCACATATACGTCTACATGCACATAGGACTTTCAGAATTACTCATAGTTTTTAATAGGTGATGATATGTTACCAGACAAAGGTACTGTCTTAAGTTTGAGTGGGTCAGTATGTACACTTATCAACAGAGGCCTTCCCATAGTTTCTAGTTTCATAGGAAGATTCACTCAGATACTTCATATACAAAAATTATACCATACCAGTGTTTTGATAGAGATTCAGATCTCCTTTTGTCTCACCTGAGACAATTGACAATGAACTTTGCTTTGCTGGGTTTGGTTTCTCTTCTGCATCCTGGGGCAGCTGCAGACCTCTAGTTCCACTGCCTGCATAAAAGATGTCTGTAGTATCAACTAAGTGTACAGGATCATGGTGTAGGGGTCTTTATTCTCCCCCTGCAGAGATTCCTCTCTAGTCAGGCCAACAGTACCTGGTAGGACCAATTTGTTATTGTGCTTTTGGCAGATCATGCTGTTAACAGCCCATTTCTTGCCTTAGAGATCAAATGAAATCTGAGTTTTGAGCCCAAACATAATCTGACCAAATGGAAGAGAAAAAACTATCCAAGTGAGTGTGAAACTTCAGTGGAATCTCTTCTAACTAGAGATGTTCATCCCTGGTGAACAAGTGAACAAGTGATCAAGTCTTCTGTAGTTTAAGAAGGAAAATCCAGAATAGAACGTTCTTGTGCAATCAAATCTACACAAAGTGCTTTGAACCATTTAAGGCCGATTAGATTACTCAGCTCATATTTGGTGGAAGATAGCTTAGGCTTATTACTCATACCTAAATTCATTACTTTCTACATGGGCTAAAGCGCTATGAATGTCAAACTGTCAGACTTCAGGAAACCAGTTATGTCTTCTTAGTATTGTTTCTTGAATACCTTAGTCTTATTTTATGTGATATTTTACTGACTTCCTACTGAATATCAAGACAGGTTTAAGAATGAGATACTCAGTCTTATCGATCTCAGGCTCCTGCAGGGATGTTCACTTCTCCAGCCTGAGAAGCTCGGTCATTAGCTCATGCCACATTGTAAACAGTAACTGGATACAAAAGGGTGGAAAAATTTGTGCACTTTTTTTTTTGATATTGACCAAAATTGAAGCATGAACATGACTGAAAAATGAAGGGATGTAAATTATTATTATTATTGCAAACAAGGTGTCTCTTTTACTTTACACTTATTTACTCGCTTATCAAAAGATAAGGATGTTTAAACTGAGAAATTCCAGTGAGTAGTCATTGTTTCTCAGTCTCCAGACACCTTTGGACAGATATGGTTCTGATAGATGCACACTATTACAATTAACATAAAGGCAACTCAGTCGTATTTAATAGCCTGTGATAAACAAGAACTTGATCTAGACCACATAATCATCCCTTCTATCGTTTTATCCTATGGTTTGTCTATGATTTTAGCTATTACTTCCATACTCAAACCAATCTTTTTAAACTGATAATTCTTCACAGCAGATGTTCAATAGAAAGTGAATATTTTGCAATAGGGGAAGAAGAGAGAAAACAGGAAAAAAAAAAAACCAATACAGATAGATCCTCCTCACATCATTTCACATACTCAAAGAAGGTGCTCAGGAGAGAGCACAAGGAAAGAAATGTAGCATAACAATCTGTGTAGGAAGGAATGGAATAACAATAAAATGTCTGTTAAAAAACTGGGGGAGCCTCAGAACTCACAAAGGACACTAAAATGACTAAGTAAGATACTATTCTGTCTTGTTTTATTTCATTTGAAAGCAAGGGGTATTTATTACATTGATGAGTCTGCAATATGTTTCTTTGGACTGATTCACAAGTTGCATTTTGCTGTATGTAGAAAACAAACTTACAGAAAAAATTACCTTCTGCCTACTCTATTTTCCTGTAATATATTTGAGAATAAGATTAGCTGAAACATCATGGGCATAATATCCTAAAAAGTCAAAGACCTTTTCCTCAGTACAAAGCAGAGGTATTGCTGGACGAGCTAGGTGAAGGAGACTGAAAGGATACTATCCATCTGCCTAAACACACACGGTAGAGAACTAGCATCTGAATGAGACCTCCTTGGTCTTTATAGACAGTGTAGAGAAAATGGGACGAGGAGAGGAACATTCCTCCCTTCCTAAAATCAGTGTCTTCTCTCAAATAATTTTTTTTTTTTTTTTTTTTTTTTTTTGTAAAAAAAAGAAAGGATTCAGTTGAGGATTCAGTCGTATACATAGGCTATGTAGATGTCTGCAGCTGCCTTAATCACATTTGGCACGTAATACATTTTCCTTTCTGTGCTGAACAATCATGTTCTGTGTGTGTCTGCATCAAATATATACATTACCTTTCTGTCCATTAGCAGTATATTTTTATACAATTGTTTGATTGCTTTCAAATTTGGCAGAAAAACAAAGGTTGCAAAGATATTCTGTCATACTCTGCTACAATGCTGTTTATGCTGGGGGAACATACAGCTTGAAAAGACACTGTTGTCATACTCCTCTTAGCAAAACCCTCAGATGTTCATACTTTATTAAACATCAGAGAATTCACACAGTGAAAGTAAGGGAAAAAGAAAGAAGAAAAGCTGGAAGCAGGTATTTATTAGCTCTGGTACTCTCTGAAGTAATTATTTAAACATTGTGATTATCTTTGACCTGGGTTTAATGGCAGAGTATCTAGACCCTTTTAAAAGAAGATCTCAAACTCATAATTGATACAGAAATTTCAAAGATCCAATTTCTAAAGAAAATGGGCCATCTTTTAAATTTGGAAGTGGTGTCTTCTTGTCAGGATTGCAGCACTGATAACAAGGACTACTTTTTATTACATGTAATTTCTATATACAGAAAAATTAATTCTCCAGAACCATCTATCTGACATGCTTTTGCTGTGAAGTGTGGATTTTGAATGCAGAAGCACAGCAAAGGACTTTTCACTTAAGAAAGAAAGAAATAAAAATTCTCAGACATGACATACAGTGTTTCTTGGGCTCTCTTAGGTGGTTTTATTAAAAGGAAATGAAACATGAAATAGAGCCCTTGGTTGTGTGTTCCTGTGTGGAATGCATGTGTGTCTGTCATATGACATCAGGTGAACAGCCTTGCAGCATCACTCGTACCTTAGAGCTTAAAGAATACATTCTATATGTTACATATTAAAATTGATTACACCAAAATGAGGATCCATCCCCAAAACATAGCATTTTTTAAGTTGTTCAAGGAAAATGCTGTAGTCTAAGTTGCAATCAAATCTCTCGGAGGGATTAGGCAGACACCATTTTAATTTATCCATTCCAGAATTCAGTGCCAAGAGCGCTACAAAGATGAAAATAAAGAAACCGCCGACTGTGCATTTTTGTTGTTGGAGCTGCTGCGGCAGCAGTCTCGGAAAAAGGAGGGAACTGCTGTGCTACCTCGATCCCACACATACTGAAAGCCCATAAGAAGCTGGATTCTCACATTCTTTTGCCAAATAACTGGATAGCAGCTGAAATCCACCAAGTGCAGCTTTGTATAAAGAAAAGAAGAGAAAGAAAAAGAAAAAAATAGCAGATGTTTTGAATAGTGACTGTACTGCAGATTAGTGCGGGGGGTCTAAAGATCAGAGCTAGCTATTTTTGAAATGCCTTGCAAGAAATAAATAATCATTTATCTGTCGGTAAAGCTGCACATGGGGTTCTATATTTGTAAATGCTTCCTTCTTCTTTGTAGACACAGGGACATTTTTTGCAAATGTAATGTGAAAGTTCAGATGGAGAAATACATTTGGAATCTACCTTTAACCAGTTCTACTGAGATGAGCAGATGAAGGTGTCCTTGTTAGATCCTGGCAGTTCTTAAAAGACCAAGACTCTCACCTGCCATCAGCTATGATCCAATAGAGGACTTCGCAGTTTTTTGTCATTCTTAGGTTCCTCTGCAAAACAGGTGCAGTCTGCTTCTATTCTGCTTGGATGATACATCAAACCAACCTGACATTCATTTTGCACTTCCATTATTGATGTAAATCTACAGTAAAGAGCTGGGGCCATGGTCATTAGAGTGGCCAAGAGCATGATGAAATTTATTTTGGGTGATGACAAGGTATTTGGAAGCTACTGAGACAGCTGGCTTGTTATCTCTCTTTGGACTAGCCTTACTATGTTTAATGAATGGTAAGCCTGTTGTTAAGGCGACACAAAATTGGTTATGCTGTTTATTCAATGCATCACAGTAACATTTTTCCACATGGGGAAACATACAATTACAACAAAAATGACCATGATTAGCAACTTAAAGCAGGAAGCACAATTTGCATACAAATACATTTTCCTGTGTCTGCCTGGTTTTGAAGGCCGCGTATAACAAAGTACTCACACATATCTGTAACTTGAAGTATGGAGGTAAATCCCTTGTGTCCATCAATATTCCTGTAACTGTTGACTTGATTGGATGATCCTCTGGAGATCAGAATTTCCATCTGATCCCACTGAAGTCAGGAAACTGGCTGTCTGTAAGTCATTTATCTCTTAAACTAATCAGCTGAACTTTTGCCAAGGAAACCATAAGGTTTATAGCTACAATTCCATGATCCTATAAATCTTTTTAGTAATTAGGCAGGAATTAAGTAACTATGGTATATCAATATTTGCGTGTGTTATCTATCATTTCCTTCCTATAATATTAGTTACTGTTCCAGAATATTAAATTTTCATTGACTTATTGAAATATATATTTTTACTGGATGGTTTGCTTTAAAAAATATTCAATCACTACTGTATGTTTAGTTCCTGCATGTCACATGAAAAGAGTGGATGTGTAAGTGCATATATACCTATTTTCTTTCATGCGTATATTTATTTACGTTTATGTATATACATAAAAATGTTCTAAAACAAAGCAAAACTGAAAAAAAAAATACTTCAATAACTTACAAAATGCTGAGAGAAGAAAATGACTTAAATAAAATGAAACTTGCAAAAGTGCAAGCAGCTGCCATGAGTGTTCTGCAATAATTCATATATTTTATTGTTCTGTTTTGTTTTTTAGATAATTAGTTGGTGGCAAAGGAATAATCATGTTGCATGAAACATTGTGAATTTAATTTCACAATGAAAGCTGTACTCTGTATCTACTGCGAGTTAAAAGGACAAACAAAATCTGTTAAAGGGGCAGAGGCAAAATAAATTTCATGCCCACAATGCACTGTTTTATTTTTTGTTTTCTGTCACAATGCTGGCCTAATTTTCTATGGCTTCTAAAGCAGCAATGCAAAATCTTTATTTCTGTTTATTTAAATGTTAATTTTAAAGCTCTGTCTGACATTGCTTTCATGAGTGAAATGATCAGGGAATGAACTATCATTTTGAATGAAATGTATTTCAGTAGAACTCATGATCAAGTAATAAATACTTCCATTGCTTTCACTGGGACTATTCTCTTGAGTATTAAACTTAAGTTCTTGTGCACATTTCCAGGTTCAGACACCTCATTGTTCTGAAGGAATGAATAGCATCCTGCTGATGGAAAAGAACTAGAAAAGAAAGAAAGAAATCTCTGTTATTTACAGGTAATAATGCAAAGACAAACAAAAAGCACAGTCACACACACAAGAGAACCACACGAGTCCTAGATGGTAACAGTTAAGCTGAGTTTTCAGATTCCTTTCTTTTCCCATTTGTGGCTTCAGCTGTAACTATAGCCTTTCTATCTCAATGTCACCAGCATTTTAAACAACACCTATCAGCAGGCAGTTCATAGTGAGCTCCACAAAGACAGTAGTTTCAAAGTTGTGCCAAAACCCCACCAGCTTCTGAAGCATATTTGTTTTGTTAAGTGATGATGTATGCTCAGGCGATAAGGATCTCACACCCAGGGAGGCAGCTTCAACAGACAGTTGTCATGGTGTTATTTTCTATGGACGGCTTGCTTGTTCAAGTTAAAATGTCATGTCTCTGTAGTTTTAAGGGAGGGCAGGGGGCATGTGTCTGACCAATATGCTGCGGCAGGGTGGAAGTCTCATTTGCCCGAAGCCTGAGAGGCATGCTGTTAACTCTTCAAATGTCACTGCAGCCTCCACAAGGCAGGAAATTCCTCTGTGTTTGCTGTGCATGCTCTAGAGTAGAGTCATCTCTCAATTTGCAGAGTTTGGGTTGTTTCCTTAGGCATTTCTTGTCTTGGCAGATGAATATTGGCTTAGAAACTAGTCAATTCTTTTCTCTACAAAGGGACTGCATTTTTATTCCATTCTTGAATTAAAAAAAACAAGGTTAAGAAGGTGCTCACAAAAGTATTTTTTATCATGCCTGATTCCAATATTATTCATTATTAGTCTTTGGCATAATGTACTTTTACACATAAATGTAAGGTCTATTGAAGCAGAGCTATCAAAATTTTCAAGTGTCAAAATCATGATGTTGGGTCTTAAAGCCTGTACCTTGCTTCAGGGGGCTTTTGCTCAAATTGGTTACATTGGATTTACACATCCAGTATAAATCCAAGATGATTTTCCTCTAGTTAACAGGTAGTCAGAGCAGTGAAATGATCCACCAGCAGACCAATAGTTTAGAAAGAATGACCAGATTGCAGTCATTGTTATGCAGACTTCCCTACATAACCTGACTAGACACATACCAGGAGAAAAGCCAACATGGTTGTTGGAGGGGACAGGGAAAAATAAGATGCATGAACCAACTTTTTTTTTCTTTTTAAAAAAAAAACCCTTCCTGGTTTAAAAAAATCACCTTCCTTGTGACTTACAGAATCATAGAATAGTTTGGGTTGGAAGGGACCTTTAAAGATCATTTAGTCCAACCCCTCAGCCATGGGCAGGGACACCTTCAACTAGACCACCTAGCTCAAAGCCCTGTCCAACCTGACCTTAAATGTTTCCAGGGATGGGGCATCTACCACCTCTTTGGGCAACCTGTGCCAGTGTTTCACCACCCTCAGTGTAAAAAATTCTTTCCTATATCTAATCTAAATCTAACTTCTTTTAGCTTAAAACCATCACCCATGGTCCTATTATTACAGGCCCTATTAGAAGTCTGTCCTCATCTTCCTTATAAGCCCTCTTTAAGTATTGAAAGGGTGCAATGAAGTCTCCCCAGAACCTTCCCTTCTCCAGAACAACCCTGACTCTCTGACCTTGCCCTCATAGGAGAAGTACTCCAGCCCTTGAATCATTTTTGTGGCCCTCCTCTGGACCTGCTCCAACATGTCCATGTCTTTCTTGACCAACAGACCCCACAGATGAAATAAAGCCAAAGTATTTAGAAACCTAACAGTTTAAAAGTGTCTCATTAGATTTTCCAAAGCACTATAGCACAAATAGATCCAGACCAACAGTTAAGTTGGCTAAGAACATTGGACACTGTCACCAAAACCTGTTTGTTTTAGACACCTAGATAGTTTCCATTTCTGTCCTGAAAGTCCAGAAAAGCAAAACTTGATGAAGGTCTACTAAGTGTGCAGAATCAAACTGACTAATTCCTACACAGAACAAGGTTGACCCTTTCTCTTATAGATAAGTATTATAAATACAATTCCCCTTATCAGAATTCTATATAAAAAAATATTTGGCTTACATCCCTTCTTTGAATATTATACAGCTTTTGCTATTAAAACAAATAATTGATACATCTAACTGATTTCAGCAGGGAACAAAGGAGTAGGTGGTCTCATTAAGAACCCTAGTTTCACAAGAAAAACATTTCTCACTGTCTTTACCCAGTGATATAAATGACCTTTGCCATGGAATTGATGAATGTATAAATCTTTCATAATATATTTTAATGTCCTGGTGGTAGTAATCTTTATTATAAAGCAAAACAAAACAAAAATATTTGCAAACAAGAAATCTATTATTACAAGCATAAGATTCTTGCACTTTTATGAATAAGAATTTGATTTTTTTTTATTCGTCATATCTTATGTAATGATAGAAGCTCACATTTTCCTTCTTTCTTTTTTAATTAACCAAATAGCAGTCTATCTCTGTGTCCCACATACCTACAAGTGAAGATATTATACTGACTTTTCACTCAGGATGTGTCTATCAATCCCACTATCCACCCCCCAAAAAAGTCAGAAGTTTTCACGATCTCAAATAGTTCTGTCTTGAAAAGTTGCATGAGTTGCATGTGCTTGAGCATTTTATTTTATCATTTTTTTCAGTCTGCATATCTGTTTTGCACAAGAAACAAAGTACTGTCCTGGCTATGGTTCTGATCAACACTCTGTACTCTGATCAACAGCTCTGTATTCTGAACAAAGCTAGGAGGCTTAGGCCAGCAGCAATGCCTCAGCTCTTATCTACTCAAACATTCACACAAGAAAATGAGAGGTGTGACTTAAGGCATTTTTTATCTTCCATCTGACTTAATTCAGGCCTATATCTCTAATCTGCTTGGTGAGTTTTGGTTTTATTCTTTTTTTGTTTTTTTCATTCATGCTGTGCCACAATGCCAAAAAAGAAAGTCAGATTTGTTGGGTCACAGAAAGAGCTTGTCTAGGCAACGTAAAATTTACGACACTGGAGTAGAAAGTCCTGGATTCTGATTATTACATGAAGGTCTATTTATCCAAATACTAGTGGGCTGTTTGTTGCTTGCTAGCTGTGTGCTTTACCTAATTATGTAGAACATGAGAAGAAAATTAATACTTCAGAGTGGTATTACGTGCTCTCAACACATGTAACTCTGAGAAACCTGAACCTCAGTTCTTGACTACACAGATCTAGCCAAAAGCTCAAGGCTGAAGGTAATGACGGGTCTGTAGTCTCATTCCTTTATTTCTATGGTGAGTACTTGAGGAACATACTGCCTGATACAGGTAGATCCCCTGCCCTAAAAAAAGAAGTAGAAGATGCAATTGCCTCACCTTTTATAGAATAACTTCACAGGAAGAATCCCAGGACTTAAATTGAAACCAAATAATGTGATATAAAAGTTGATATTAAATGAGTGCCCATTGACTGCTCCAGGATGAGCAGAGAGATGTACCAAACCCCTCACCCTTAAGTTCAGAGGTGAACTCCATCCATTCTGCCTCAGCAATACTGCTGTTCAAGTCCCTTTGTGCCAAGGAATTAGAAATCTCACCATCTCTCCTGCTTCCCAGGGTAAACATGAACTATTTTAGATGGGGGATCAGTAAGACAGGCAGTATCTCCTCATGTTTTTGAAGTTTTGTCATTGAGGAGCAGATAATTTATACATTATAAAATGGGAGAACAACTGTTGCTCTTCAATTAATCTCTGGTTAGAATACTTACCTGGTAGAGGTTAATTTACAATTCAGAAAGCCTGTAATTAATTAATTAAGTTAGTTAGTTTATTTATTTATATAAAATATTGTTTGTTTTTCCATTTTATAGAAATGTCTTGGTTTCACTTCTATTCCTTCATTTTCATTATCTCTCCTACTTGTTCAATGATCTTTTATTGGAAAATAAGGCAAAATACTAAGAATCAGGCATATACTGCCTTACCTCTACCCAATCTTGCTGCATATGATACTTTTCCTCCTTTTGCTGCTTTCTTTTTTATTTATGTGACTGAAGAGCTTTTTTGTTATTTGTTTTAATATACTTTGAAAGGCCTAACTCAGCTTGGCTGTTGGCAATTCTTACATTATTTCTACACTTCGTGACCTCTAAGGTGTAGCTTTATTTGCTGATCAATCTTTTTTTTCCCTCGATTTCTCGTAGGCTTTATGCTTACTCTTAATGTCCTTTTCGAAGTGGCTATACATCCAAATACATTTGGAAACCTTTCCTGAAAGTTTTGTTCTCCCTTGCTTGATGTGCAAGTTTCAGATAACTTTTCACTGCTGACTTAAAGAGTTTTGAGAATCTGTCACACTGGAAGCCCCTGAACTCTTTGCTTCCTTTGACTTTACTTGCTTGTTCACATAATTTGTCAAAGTTTTCCCTTTTGAAATTGAGTAACCCAGCTGAAGACCTGCTTTTGCTTATTTTCCATTTAATGCATATTCAATCAATTTAAGGCTGCTGACTTCAAGGGTATTTCAATATTATTATTATTTTCAGTAAGCACACAGGATTAGAGAAGTGTTTGGCAGCCTAGTTGAAGCAGGAGCAGTAATTCCAGCTGGGCATCTGGAAATCATCGTCATGTCCCTTGTGCATGTGGAGATCAACACTACTTCATATGTTTGTCAAACGTTTGTGTTTGTGGAAAGCACTGAAATTACTGTGCAAATGCCACAAAGTCTGGCATGTAGATGGCATCTATGTGTTTATGATGCTGCTGGTTGAATATAAATAGACACAGAGAATGATATGATGTGGATACAGAGGACGATATGGATCTTCCATTCATGATTTGCAGTAACATTGTACACTTGCATATTCAATACAGTAAGAACAAATGGGATTTGAAGCAAAGGTACATTGGGTAAAGGTGCAAGAAGTCAGAGGACTTATAGTCACCAACCCTGCCCTATATTATATATATGTATATTTCTCTGCCTTATTTTTTTGTTTGAGGTTTTCTATGGTTATGTTGACCTTTCACAGTATAATGTTAGATGTATGTTATGAAGAGGGAAGGACTGCAAATTGATGCACTGTAATCTATTATGGTCTTGAATGAATGAAGTCTCATACACTGCAGATATACACAGAGCTCACTTTTGGAGGACAATGCTAGTGGCTGTCTTCAGATTGTGCCCTGCTGTGTGACTTCAACTTCGGTTCCATTGAGAGGGAAATGGTTTTGCCTAAACGAGCTGGGCACTAGAATTTGGTTCCATAAGACTCCCAGTATAGATGCAAGGCAAATTCACATCAAAAAGAATCTTCCCTTTGCACTAAATCACTAATTTAGTCATACTCTGTGAGTTTACCTTTCCCATGAAATTCTTCATCAAACTGCTGATGTTTTCATTGTACATGTACACTGCTGAGATAAACATCTGAAATTCTTGATACAGTTTGTGGAAGGAACCAGGCATTTTTAAAGGGTATCCTGATCTGTCCTAGAAGAGATATTTAACATGTCTGGTAAATTATGTTCAAAGTACCTATTTCTTCTTGTTTCTTGTGGAAAGAACCTAGAATGACGAGTGCTGATGGTGATATCTACTTTGTAAACATCTGAAATTAGATACTGTGAGCCCTTTTCTTCACTTTGGACTTCTTATTTCATCTTACTTATACCCTCAGTTTCCTGCTGTGTAGACTTACATCTCTAGGTCTAAGAAATATTCTAACTTTATTTAAGTAACTATTTGAACTATTTGAATATAGCACATGCCCTGAAACTTCTGCAACAAGTGATTTTCACAGTAACCTTTACTGTGGTCATGTCCATTGCTATTTCAAACATAAGTACCAATCTTTCTTTCTTTTCCAGGCCTTTAAAGGCAGAAGAATGCTAACAAAGAGAATTGCCCCTTTTTAGCTTATGGTTGAACTGCCCAAAAACTGGCTGGGAAGTTGGGTGGGTCTTGAAGTTGCCTACTGACTGCATACTGCCCCAGAGCTTTGTAAGCCAAAACCCCAAAGTAGTCAGGACTGCCTTAGCCACAGACAAAAAGGAACACTCGTGTACCTGCAAGGCAAAAAGGATTTATTATTTTCACACCAAGGAATAGGTTGAAGGTTTAATGTTTAGTCCACAAACCAGGAGCGTTTTTTTAAAGAATCCTGTGTAACATTAGGTCTATTGCTATGCCACCTTGCATACTGCTTTTTCCACTTTTATGGCAATAAGTCAGACCACAAGTGAATTTTTACCAATTTTAGGATGCTTGAAAAATGAGAAAACTTCAAAGAAATTGGAATGAAAGAATCTTCCAAATTGCACCTTTTTTTTTTCCTCTCAGTACAGATTGTTTCTTTTTAAAACTTGTTCATCTGGAAAATATTTGCAGGGAGTTGAGAATAATAATGTATATCACAGAAATCAACCTTTAAGTGAAGAGCTTCATTTGGGTGCTGTCTACAAGTTCTTACTGCTTTACCTGCCCAGGGAAAAGAAGCAAAACAATTTTAATTGATCCCAAAGCAATCAAAGGATCAATCAAGCACTGACACAATAGAGAAGGTGTTGTAACACTGGTAGTTCAACAGGCCTCCCCTAAAGTAATCATATCTGTCAGAGGCATTAGTCTAAAAAGCAGCAACTTGTCTTATCCTATCAAATGGGGGAAGAGGGGAGTGGAATTCGACAAAAAATGCAGAAGTGAAATTAGAAGACTGGAACAAACAAACAAATAAATGGCAATCAAAAAGATAAATAACTACACTAAAATTAGCATATTAACAAGTAACATTTTTAATTTCAAGAACTTGTCTATTCATTGACATCTTTGCAAAAATGCATTCATTAAAAGAATATAGAACATTCCCTTGGGTGGGCCAAAATAAAATTTCAATATTTTCAGGTCACACTTAGCTTCATGCATCATCACATCTTTATAAACATTTTAATTTCAGTGACACAGTATGGATATTTACCACTGAATCAACAAAGAACTCAGTTTTCTCTTTCCTTATTTTCTGCTTCCTTCCCAACCATTTTGCTTATGTTTTATGTGTTTGTGTTTTTCTGTGTTGTTCACCTGACTCTGAGATCAACTGTGCTGCATGGTTATCAGCATGATAAGAGGAGACAGCCTGTCTAGCTGTGCCCAGCCTTAAAAAGACTGGTAAAGAAAAGGGGGCTGACTAGGTAAGCCAGATGACATCCCAGACCTGGGATGTGAGCCAGGGACCAGAGCAACATCTGCTGCGTCCAGGCTGCCAGCACAAAGCATCCGTCCGTGACTGACCAGTCGCCTTGGATCCTGAGAACATCAGCAAGCACTTTATTTCCCCTACCTTTACCATCCACTTGATTTTTCCCAATACTGTCCACTGCTGTTTTGACAAAGGCAAGGGAAATGACCATAGTTCACAACCCAAAATTAAATATGAAAACCAACTCTTTCCTCCTCATCAAGAAAAGCTACTTGACAAAATAATGGACTGTAATGCCACGTTTTTCATATCCACTCAATTTTGCTATGAGATATTTTTTCATTCTTTGAGTGTTTGTGGTTAGTTCATTTCACTCAGGGACAGATGTAGCATGGATTGAAATAAGGAGGTTGTCTCAATGTGGCTTTGTAAACAGTGTTGCATGATAGGGGTACCATCTGCTATACTAAGAAGAACCAGTACAGGAGATTTAAGGATCCATTTTCCAACTGGTAAATAAACACTTGTTATTCAGACTGTATCTAAAAATGGGGATGAATTTTTTAGCATATTTTCCATCAGCTGAAATCTATAAGTCATGCTTGACTGTTTCTGTGACAGAAGCATCTTAAGATATTTTTCTGTCTTGAGCTAATTTATTCTATCTAAACTAGAAATATATAAGAAGCCATTGTAAACTTCTCTCCTCTGTCATTTGCTCTCATGACAAAAAAATGCATAAACTGGGTTTTATCCCTGGGGGAATGTCAGCAGAGAATATGTGGAAGGAAAAAAAGAAGATGCCATGGGAGTAGAGGTGGAATAACTTAATTGTAACTTTGATCCACTGAAGATTTCCCTATAAAACAACAGATTTGTTTTGTAGCCCCACTCCTGGGGTGTATTTTATTTTGGCTTGAACCTATGCTGGGCTTGTGCACAGTCCCCTTCTGTGTCCGTCATTTTGTAAGGAAAAGGATAAGCCATGGATGAAGCCACACGTTTTCAGTGTGTATAACCAAGGGAATGGGACTGTGGGATAAACCACAGAGAGGATTCAGCCCTACTTGGTCAGGCTGCCTGCCAAGACAAAAAGGACCAGGGAGGGAAAAATTGTCACTTAAATACAATCTCAGTCAAAAGGAACCTTGTGGAGAGCCCAGGCAAAATGTGGATCCATTCCTTATAGTATTTGAAAGCGATCCAAGATGCCCTGAAGCCAATATAAATCCAGAAATTGTTTTCAGGGGGTGCTTGAAGCGGCATGAACTTGCCACATTGAAATAAATGGGATTGAATCAGTTACAGGAACTTGAGGGTGAGAGGAGGGACTCCTAAGGGCCTGAAAAGTATTAAGAATAATAAAAAAAGAAGGGACAGGAGGGCAGTAGCTGCGTGGCAGATGTTTGCTTGCTCTGAAGAATAAAAGTAGCAATCACAAAAATCGATAGTAAGCCTTATTAAAGGTGAGTTAGGTGCTTTCACTCTAAGGTTTTTTTTGGTTGTATTAGGCTTAGATACCTCACAGGTCAGGTATCTCAGACCTAGCATCTCCAGAGATCCCCTTCTTGTATTGCAAAGCATTCCCTCCAGAAATCTGTCACTGTTTCAAATGTACTTTCTAGTTTGGAGTTGGGAGTGAGGAAGCGAGAAGAAAGGGAAAAAAAAGGGGAAGAAAAGGGAAACAAAAGGGAAGAGACCAAAGATGAAAAGGAATAAGTGAGACAGAGAGGGAAGGATGAGGGCAAAGGGAGGAAGGCAAAAGTCTCCTTGTTCTACTGCAGTATATACCTCCTTATTTTCGATTTTCAGATTCATTCAATTTTTCTCTCAGACCATGTGTTCCTGAATAACCTGTACAATTTCCCTAAGGTGAAAACCTCCTCTTAGAGAGCTGCAGTGAATATTATCCCAGGGTCTCAAAAATGCCAATAAGAGAACAAATAATATTTGTTCATAATAGTGTTCAGTGCAAACCATGACTGATTAGTGTTATGTGTGACATCAACAGAGACAGTAATCAAGGTTACTTTAGCATTGATTTTTTACAGAGGTGAAGCCTCTTTGATGTATTACTCCATCAACACCTTCAGAGCCAAACTTTGCACACGAAATTAATCCAAATTAATTAGAACATTTGTAGACAGTGCTGGGCTCTTTTATGTTGCAAAATAAATATTAATTCAGTGGCATTTTTTTCACCTTGTGCAGCTTGTGTGGCTAGGAAGGGAAAAAGAACCCTATTGATCAGTGCACTGAAATATGTTAGAAAGTTTGAGCACCTGAGGTGGTCTGAGAGGCTGCTTGCTTGGAATCAGCTCAAAGCCTAATAGAAAAATTCAGAAAAGTGCTCCCAAACTGTATTGGCTTTACTGGTACACGTAGTCATGCAAAAGGTATTGTTTCCAAGCTATGAAAGAGGGTAAAGTTACCTTCGAGCTTTCCATAAAACATATGAAACAGCATCTTGTGACACTGCCCTACAGAGGAGACATGCCCTGAGGGCACTGGTTCAGAATCTTTGCAATTTAGAGACATATTTGTTAAGGAACTTCTTCATATATTAGCAAATTTTTTTACTACACAGTGTGATGAGTAAATTCCTGTGACTTAGTGTTGGGCTGTCTTCAACTGAGCTCCTCAGGAAAGGGAAGATGGCATATGGAACATCACTAGTCCTTCAGAAATTAACACCACATTCTATTTTCTTGTGTGGTACCATTTTGTTCTGATTCCCAGAGTCTGGAACTCTAATTCTGATTCCCAGAATAAAGTGCTATGGGACTGAGAGGAAAGATGGACAAGGCAGAGAGGATTCCCATTAAATATCTAATGTTGTAATCCTCCCCTGCTGGTGCATACTTGTTCATACTGAAGGACTCTGACCAACAACTTCTACGAGAGTCTCAACTTATTCAGACTCTTGAACCCATTACGCTTAGTCAATAAAAATCCCAGTCTTACCCTCAGATTCAATCTGCCGCCTTGATTACTTAGGTGTGAAGAGGCTGCAAGAACACAATTTTTTTCAGTATGTGTTGCAGATGTGTGGCTATACTCAGTGTTATTTTTTCACTGAGTCAAAAAATATAAAATAAAACCCAAACTAATAGTTAAAAGCATTCAGCTTTAAACATCAAGTAAGTCGTCAAAATCCTGCCTAGGAAAAGTAACAATAAAGAGACTCTAACTTGATTAGGCTCTTTGGAACCTCATCAAAGGATAAATAAATGAGTGCTTGCATTATTACAGTAATGCTTGGATGGCCATTTCCTCACCAAATTTAGTCATCACATAGCATTATCCCAGGAACAATAAACCCTTTTCTACAGCCCATTATTCTCTGAAAGGAAGAATTTGAGACCATTCTATGCTCACATCCCAGCCTACGCTATCTGTGTGGCACCAGGGAGGTAAATCAGTGAAACATGGGTCCCATCCTGGGGAGAAAATGCAGAAAGGCAAAGCAGTGTAGAATAGCAGGCTGCAAGAGAAGGTGACTTCAATGAGCCTGTGCTTCCTCCTAAATCAAGGGAGGAAAATCAGCTGGGGAGTAAATTCCCAGTGACTTGAGTGAGCGCGGGAGGCTGGTGGCAGAGGCCCCTGCTGCTGTGTGGTGACAGCTGTGGCAGGGGCTCTGCGGGAGCCTGTGCTGCCGCAGGCACAGAGTCAGCACTATTAGCATTAGCCTGAAGCAGCACTAACTCCTGCTGGGATATCTGTCCCTGCATGCCAAGGCTCATCATGATGGCAGGGATCCTGGGTACTCCGAACTCCAGCTCAATACTTTACTCTTATCCGTAATGGGGTCCCAGATAAAGAGGAAAGGTAGAACAGCCTGGAAGAAACTCTAACATGCATTGATCTCCAGAAAAGCAACTACATTTCTTATTGTCATCCTGCTTCCTTAATCAGTTGAGTCAACAGGTTTAACTGGAGAGGAGGGAGAAAGGACCTGGTCCTACTTGCTCTATACAAGCTATTCATTACTGAACACACAATGAGTCTCCCATGGAGAATTTGGATTGGGATTTGGATTCCTGTCCTTTGCAAAGGAATGGAGTTTATTGTGTAAAGTACATGGGAAAGTACAGTGGAGTCACGCTGTTAGAGAATGAAAGTTAATTTGGGCACATAGAAAAATAATGGATAGTCGCTCTGTCTACCTGTTTGTACGGGTGACTGAATTCTTCTGGTAGATGATTCTGAGCATGGTCACGTGTTCATGCAATATCCAAAACAATGAGGATCTGTACATAGTAAATAAGCTTCTGCTGATAATAAGGATGATGAAAGACAGAGATAGATGGTCTGAATTTCCTTAGTATTGCAGCAGTTTTATGTTGTAAACCTCTTGTTAATTTACCTCTCATTCATACTGGTGTAAACAAGAGGAGAAACATAGTCTGTGCATATATTCGGCATTAGTATTTTGAGTGTATCCATGTCTTTGGATTTGCATGTGAATATGAAATAATTCTATGCAAGCATGGGAAAGGATTTAATTGTTTTCTCAAACAATGTATCCTTATCTTTCTGGAAGCAGTTCAGACCATCAAAGAGTTGTTGCTGATGAACTCACTAATTAGTTTCCAATACTTAACCTTGTATTTCACTTCATTACTGGTTTTCTGTTCCCTTTAGTTTCACATTTGGTATCAGAAAGTTCATTCAAAATCCAGTCAATCTTCCAATGCCAGCTCTGCACTTTAAATTTTTCATTCGGAAAGGACACAATGGGAATAATGTTTCTATCTGTCAAGGAGACGCATGAAAACTTTTGAGTTACATTGTCTAGAGGAAAAAAACACAACCACACAAAACAACTAAGAAAACAAACACCAGGAAGATGGGACTCAAAAAATAATAGAATAGAATTAAGTCACCAAGGACTGACTGGCTATTAAGGTAAAATGAGTGATAGGCACCCATCAAGTATGTAAAAGCAGAAAGCTGAAATCCATAGATTAAGATTTTATTCAAAATGACACCATCAAATAATGAATCTTATTATATTTTATTTTATTTACTTTAATAATTCACTGGCTTCATTATCATGTTAGAAGCTAGAAGATAAATACCTTCAGAAAGGAGAGGAGTGACAATTCATTGTTTAAATGTCAATATACTATGATTCTATGATCCTAATATTACATCTGATGATCTGCCCATTCTTGAGGTGCAGGACATCTGAATCTCCCTCTGAGCTGAGGAGAGCTTGGGGGCTTCTATCCTGCTCTGTAAAACGGAACAGTGTTGAGAAAGTGAAAACATGTTTCATGCTGGTCAGTCCTCTGTTGATTGTTGGTGTAACTTCACCCTTGGAAACCAATTCACATGAGAAATAGGGTCTAAAAGCACAGAGTGAGGCTAATTAGTCAACAGACCAGCTTGAGGTTCTAGTGGATTCTCATTCAGTGGAGATCATTAAATGAAGATGAGCTGTTTTCTGTTTTGTCTACAGAAAGATGTGCTCTTGGACTTGGAACAGGATCAAAGTCAGGAAGCCCCCTAGTCAGCATTATTCCAGAGATTGTAATACACCCTACTGTCACTACATTTTATGAATTCTTGTTTTTGAAGTGTGCATCAATGTATTGTAGCTTCTTATGTACATGGTTTACAATGACTCTTGTCATTACTGACATTAAGCCTTCTCACATGAACAGTATATTTGGTACACACAGGCTCTCTCTCTACACAGTGGCCTTGTAGAGGCAACACTTCTGGGCTCTGGGTAAGGATGTACATCTTGGCTGTGGTTTGCTTCTCGGTTGGAACAAGACCTGAATTTGTACCAGTGTTTTCACTCACTTCCTTTCCTTCTGTGCACTGATTTTCACAGAAGGAAAACAGGTGATCCAGCAGGACTGAAATCATGGTGGGCCTGGCCAGCTTCCCAGTCTGGATGATTTGGGAAATGAGGACCTGGAGGCATAACACTGGTTATGCCACAGGTCATTTTAGCTCTTTTTCTATCCAATTATAACACATTTTTATATCTTGAATATGTATCTATAACCCTGTTAGGCTGTCTTTGAGCTTATCCATTATTTTCTCTGTTAGGAGACAGAGAAATGTCCAAAATTCCCAAATCTGATTGTGTTTGATGCAAATATGTTAGGAACCCCACAAAAGCATTATCAGTATTCCCTGATGTCTGGACAATTGTAAGGAAGAGGGATGAGAGTGTATGTGAAGCAGCAACAGCCTGAAGAAGTCATGAAGAGACTCCTGACTTTTGTATTGAATGAGACAGTTTAGGTACAGTCAGCAGGTTTCCACTCAAAAATTTTTAATATAGATATATCAAGAAGAGATTGTTGTGACACCAAGAATCCCTGTTGGGTCCATTCTTATACATGAGAAAATGTACCATCATCATGTTATTAACTCCCAAGGCAATTCCTCTGGGGACTTTTCACAATTTACTGAAACTACTCATTGGACATGACTTCCTTTGGGACTTTATTAACTGTTGATACTTTTATCCTTTCAGGTAATTTTGCAGTGGAATAATGTATCAGTTGCTTAAATTTGTGTCTTGATATTTGTGTGTTCTGAGAAAAGAGACTTCTTGTAATTGAATTAATAACATACTGGCTCACAAACTTGGTAGGTTGCAGGCTACGTGTTTAGGATCATGAAAGATTCCACTACAGCCCAGGTACCCTAATATCTTGCTGGATATACTGGAGACGAGGAATAAACTACTTTTAAGGAAAAGGAATAGTTACCTGCTGGGTCAGAAATGATGTCTGATTTCGTCAGTGGTGCCTAGGACATTCCCTTCGTTTGCTGGCTCTGAAGACAAAGTTCTTTTTGGCTTTAAGACTAAGGATGAAGTCACATATGTTCTGGGAGAACAAAAGTATGCGGATAAATACTAATTTTCATCTTGTTCACTTTTGCCGTGAATTTTTATATTTCTAAATAGGTCAGAAATTAAGATTCTTCATTCTATCTTCCAGTTCTCAGACTTCTACAGCTTGTCTTAACCAAGCTGGGAGGGCTGGAATATCGCCTTTGTCAGTCCCAAATTCCTCAACAAGAGAAATCCTGTTAAAGCCATAAAACTTGGGGCAAGATAGACACAGCTGTCACTGAAGATCAAAATAAAAGACTCCAATCAGATGGAAGAATTGAAGAAATATCCTTTTGTCTTCACTTTTTTTTGAGCATTCAGATTTGATCTTTATTGGCATGAATGCAAAAGCATATTATAAACTTGGAAGCTTGAAATTGCACAAAGTGAATTTCAAATTGCATATTCATTTAGAATAATCTGAATTTGCAAATCATGCTGTATTAGTAACTCCCATAGTTTACAAAAGGGAATGATATGGCAGGAGGGATGTAATTATCCAAAGCAAACAACCAAATGAACAAGCACACATTCAAAGTAAAAACAAATTACCGTGGACTCTGCAAGATAGTCATATAGGAAAACAAGTTTCACAGAAATGAAGAAATACAAATGCCAACCATTTGAAATAATAAGGAGAAAGAGGCCAGACTCAGCAAATTAGTTCTTTGGAATTAGATAAATATAATTCTATTGTTTTATAGTTTCCCACCACATGCTGGCTGCAGTCATCAGCTAGGACTATTTACTGGTGCGTAATGAACTTCTGCTGTCCATGAATCACAGATTTATTGACATAACTTAGCCAGTTCTTTTCCAGTCAAAGATGTTATATTTCACATTTTTGGGAGGTACTTGTTTAAAATTGTAGCAAGAAGTCTTATTCCAGTGCTTAACTGTATTTGGAACAGGTTGCCAAGGAAATTGAATGAAAGGTGCTACGAATGCCAAAGTTAAGCAGAAAAAAAATGTTATGTTAGAAAGGTGTAATCATAGCTGTAATCACAGTATCTCACTGATATACATACATATATAGGCATGCTCTGTTTACCTAGTTGTGCAGTACACATCATCCAGTTAGCTCTAGATTTATGAGTTCACCATCACAGTACCCACTAGAGAAAAGGAAGAGAACCTCCTTTTCAGTTTGGTTAGTATCTCTTTTGTTTAGTATATTGATAAATGGTTTATGAAAAGAGCTTAACAGTGATGGTACCTAAAAAATCCCCTGTTAGGAGTGTCAGACTTGAAGCTGCTTCTGAGGAACTGTGTAGGAAGATCTCACAGTGCCCGCTGGATAGCCAACCCACTGGCAGGTAAAATTCAGTCATAATTAGTGCTTGTGGGTAGGTCCAGGCACTTGGGGTCAGCTGTGCACAAGTACTTGGGCACTTCATTCCCACAGACTCCAAAGACTGTTATATCACCAAATCCTCTGAGGACTGAGGCCAAAGTCAATTGCCCAAGGTCACACAGAAAGCCTGTGGCAAAGTGACAGACACAACCCAGTTTTGCTGAGGCCTCCTGCAACAACTTTAAGCATAACACTATCTTTTTTCTCCTTCAGCATGCTTAAGATTGGGGCCCCGTTGCAATTATCTGTAGACACCAATAAAATTCCATGACACACAGCATTAGAGAAAATCAGCTTCTATTTATCCTCACTCCAAATAAAGCAAAATATCTTTCAGAGCCTTATTCTTACTGGCAGGGTTCTCCCGAAACCCTCTCAGCTGCACATTTCAGGATCAGTATTTAATACTAGTGATGCAGTTGCATTTCCATAATTTGACTGTTCAATCAAGGTCCTCCACCTTTTTAAATGTGTAAGTCATAAATATGAAAAAAATAAATACTCTGTGCAATCTCTGCTGACTGAATTAAAAGTCTTAAAGAAACTTTCCATGCTATGAGGACTGTGAAGGATTTGGCAGAAATGGTGCTAACAATTAAAGCAGCCAGAGACAGATTAAATTTGCTGATGACAGCTCATTTCTGAGATGGTTACAGCAAAAGTCTGATAAAAGCTTATCTGAAATTCACAGTTTTGATGAGGCTTCTTCTTGTACCAGGAGAAAATGAAACACTTTAAATAGCATGTGATCCTAGGGAAAGGTCTGCTTGGTATTGCAGAGGGAAACTAGGCATTTCTGCTGCAGTGGAGATTGTGAAGTAATATAACCCTTTGTTTTCACAGCAGGAAAAATAAGTCTAAACTGTGTCTTGTAAGTGAAACCAAGGGCAATTTCAATCTCCATAAAAAGTTTTCAATTTTTAAAAAAAGGAAAAAAAAAAATAACGCCGGGGGGATATATTTGAACCAACAGGAAAACAAATGTTTGTTTGTGTTTTTTTTTTTTTTTCCCCTACATTTAATGGGAGGAAGAATCAGTCTCCTCAGTGCATTCTGCATTCCTCAAAGCCAGACATAATAACGTATTGAGTGGAACAGTGCTGGTCCTGCTCTGGTGTGAAGAACCTCTGCACACATGAAGTGCTATAGGGGAACCAGCTGAACCCTGAAGGGTGCACCTAGTTTGTCTCGACTTGGGTAGGTCTGTGTGGTTTCTGCACCAGATCCCCATGCCACCAGCTCTGCAGCTCTCTGTAAGGCTCTGCAGATGGAAAGTTTAGCAGAAAAAAAAATAACCAAAAAAACCAACAACAAAAAACCAAACAGCACTGGGTCTGGTCCCTTGGGCTGAGCATAAATATGAGGTTTTAATCAACTCAAGTTATTTCTTATGCTGTGTTTCATGGGTGAAATGGTACTACGGTGTACAGCAGAATCATTTCACAGAAAAGAAGACAGAAATAGGTAGACAGATGTTATTCCAAGCAGTAATCAAGACCATGGAGACATTAAATGAAACAGAGCTAACTAAAATTGAACTGATGAAGAAAAACACTTTTGCACACATGGTACAAACAGACAGTGGGAATCATTGTCATGAGACCAAGGATTTAGGCACAGTTCTTAAAGTTATTAGATACTTAAATGGCTAACATAGCCTCTGGAGAGTGTTTTTAAAGACTGTCAGAAAAATATTAAATGTCTGTGACAGAAATTAGTCAGTAGGATATTAAAGAGTATTTTTTCAAGTCAGAGCTATGTCTAACTTAGAGACAAAAGGTAAAGAACAGCTATGAAAAAAAAGAAAAAAACAAAAAACAACAAACCCACAAACCCAAACCACTCAGCTTTATCCACTAAGGGGCTTTTTTGTACCATTCTCTGCATGGTCTATTTTGACTCATCAGACTAATTCTGTTTCTGATCCAGGAAGGCAAAGTTTGTGCTTATTTACTTCTGCCCAGAAGGATTAAAAAAAAGGGGGGGAAGGATTAAGAAGGAGAAGAAGAAGAAGAAGAACAACAACAACAACAACAGCAACAACAACAACAAGAAGAAAAGGAGGTAATAAACTTTTTGAAATGAAAATGTAAAGTTGGTTAAAACCGTAGCATACAGACACCACTTCCTCGTATCACATTTTATATATTAGATTACTCACACAGAGGTTTAACTAGAAACATATCTTTTATTAAAATCGTATAAATAAAAACGTCCTTCTGCCCTCCAGCATGTTTACAGACACATTTATTTATTTTACAATATTCTATTTAATTAAAGATCTGCTGTTAGAGGAATAAAACTTTCTGGAATGCTTATACCTCCAAGATAAAACGGGGCAGGTTTGAAGCAGCACAACTGACAACTAAAGCCAGAATCTGCACATGTGATTCGTGGAGACGTTAACTGCTGCACACATGGTTGTGTTATCAACTAAACGGGGGCTTACAAAGTCAGCATCCAGTAAATTTGAATATCTCAGCAGCTGTATCTCCATAGCTCCTTCCCTGTGGAAACAGAGGGAGTTTTATTTGTTGGGAAGCACTTAATTTTATTCAGTAAAACTCAGGCCTAAAAAAAAATGCAGAGGAAAATTCAAATGTGGATGTCAACTTTGGCTTATTTTGCCCTCTAGAGAAAACACATGAGGAGGAAAATCTGAGTGAGTACAACTTTGTCAGAGCTCTTGATGTTCTTTTTTTTTTTTGGCTTTGCTTTAAGACTGCCTACAGTTCATGAGCATGAGTTAAAGCAGCCATGGCAAAGAGCTCTTAACCACATCCCAATGGCCATTCAGTGCTCTGCCATTTGGATACCTCTGCGTCAGTGTTTCATGCTAGACAGCTCCAGACAAGGAGCTCACACTTCAAAGATATAAAACACGCCACATTTCCTATGAAGTTATTTTGAAAGACTGACCATTTCTCACCTTCCTGTTTAGGAAAGATGATTTTCCCCTGTAACATGATGGTTAAATTTTTTGGGTTTTAATAAACACATTTTTTTTTCTAAATGCACGTACGTTTCAGATTTCTGTTCAGAGCAGGTACATTTCAGATGACTTTGAAACCAAAATTCTTCTTTGGGTCATTTTTTGATTACAAAAACATGTAAAGAATGCAGTGATTTAGTCTTCTAAACTTTTTCCTATGTATACAGGCACTATTTAAAAAAAAAATATTCATACTTTCATGAATTGTAACTCAACTTTGAAATTCTCAAAAATATGTCTTTCTGTAAAGTAATATAAAGATTACAGTTCAACCACTGGATAAGCAGAAACAAAATGAATGTTCCCTATGTAATTCTAGTCAAATGCCTTATTGCATAGTCAATGTTATATAGCTTTCAATGACATTGTATTTTTTTTTTTCAGAATGCTGTGGGAAGCATGGGGAAAGGTTGAAACTTTCTCCATTTTTTTTCCCTAAACTAGGTAAAACATTAATATAAGAAACAACAAATTCATTAGCCTAAGAATCAGGCAAAACCACATTTATAAAATTTGAAAACCAGAAAAATTCCAGTTTCCTCTTTTGATATACAGATACTCATTCAATTGTTAACATAAGATTATATTATAATCTTATAGCATACATGCTGAAAAACAGGGCAAGGCTCATCTAGGAAATTTTCAAGAAATATATAAATTACTTTTTTTTTCCCATATATTTTCTATGCACATCAGAAAACCACAAATAATAAAATACATTTCCAAGGTGGGTTTTTTTCAGAAAAGTCCAGATAGAAATTATTGTCCCTTTTAAAATGTTTTCTTTTTTTTTTTTTTCTTTAATGGAAGAGGGAAACCAAAAAACCAAAACAGAAATCAAAATTACAAACTGAAATTTCTGACAAGTTTATTTGTACTTCACCAAAAAAAAAAAAATCAAACCCAAAACTTAAAAAGAACATCACTATTACATCCTAGAATGTGAAATTATATCTTCATTTTACTATTCTTGTACATGAATACATGTGAAGAGAAATATATAAAAGCAGAGCAGATATGTTTAGAGAAGGAAAATGCCATACTTATTACATGATGGGCACGTTCCTCCTATTGTACTTTCTTTGTGCATCAACAATAGCCTGTTTTCATAAGCAGAGTAGTCAAGCAAATCCATGTATCTGTGAACAAATACAAGAACTTAATATTTTTAAAAATCAATTGCCTTTCTTGCATCACATTTTTTTCAGAGTCTCTATTTGCTGTTATTTATGAATGATGGACAGCAGCTCAACAGCCAAGTGATCAGACAAATACATATGAATGAAATAACAGTAATCAGTGTTATCTGTTGAAATAAATATTTGTATCAGGCTGCTGACAGGCAAATGTTATAAAAAAAAATTACAGCTAAATTTTTATTTTCCACTCAGGTTTTTAATTTAGGAATTGTTACCACAGTAGGTTCAGTATCATTAATAATATCACAAAATTTTAGAGTTAAATTTTACCCCTAGTGTATGACGCTGTGATCAGAAAAGTCTTCTTGCTATTGAGGATGAATTAGTATGATAGCAATAGAATTTCACTGATACTGAGGTAAAAATAAAAATTAAAAAAAAAGTCTCTTTAAAGGGGTCCTGGTCCAGCTTTCATCAAAGTCACTACAAATATTCAGTGCACTCATTTGCAATGAATTTAATGCAAGCAAAAAGGTTTTCTACTGAAATTTTTAATCAAAATATATTTTTTTTTCTCCTGAGTCATACAGACATGACATCTGCCTCCCACGTATTTTAATATCATGACTATGTCTTTGAAAATATACATGTATTTCCTGCCTTTTTTTAGCTTTCCAAAAGTTATTGATGAATACATGAAGTTCAACTTGGTTGACATTATTTTGTCATACTGAAAAATACATTTGCTAAAAATAAATACTTGCAAAATATTATTCTGTTATTTTATTATTTTTTTGAATAATATTTACTGTTTAGTTAAAGCAGGTAGGTTGTAATTTTTTTCCTGTCCAGTCTCTCAAACATGGTATTTGCATTGAACATTTGTTTTTCCTTTTTTAATTTTCCGTTTACTTTCCGTCTTTTTTTTTTTTTAAATCTGTTTGTGTTTTACACTTTAATACTTTACCAATTTCTCATTTCTCTCTAATTTTAAAAGAAGGGTTTATCTCAAATTATAAAGAAAGAAGGATTTTGATACTTCATTACTTTATGGACATAGAAGATATTTTGAACAATAAAGGTAACAAGATACTGTATTTAAGGTTGGGTTTGCTACTGTAGCATTTTTCTGAAACTGAATAAATTTTTAAAAGTTAAAAGTTGTAAAGACAAGAAAAATAGAAAATCACAAAATATGATCATGATGCAACTTTATCAATTTTTATATACTCTATATTTTAAAAAAAAAGCTTAATAGAAGCAAAACATTAGATTAATTATCTGATTTTTTCCTTTCTCTTAAGCGTAAAAATAAAACTAGTATTTGTTTTAAATAGAAATATAAAAATGTTATTTAACATCTATTCTGTGGTTCCAAGGTAACAGAGAACAAACAGATGAGTATATTAATCTGAAGAGTTCTTGGGGACAGTAAGTGGAGTTCAGGATTTACTCTGACCACACAGGGATGGGTGCATAGAGATCTTTGTTTATGTATTTGGCGGGGTGGAAAGGGAAATGGCAGTGGCATTTTTAACCTATTATATGATACACCTGCTAATGAGTAATAAAACTGCACTGAACTTTTTTCTGCATTGTAAATTCACATCTCATTTCCTGCTCTTCAAAAACCTCTTTCACATCTTTTTGGAGTTCAAGAGTATCAGTTGCTAACATACTATTATATAACTTAATTGAATTGTTATTATTTTTGCCAGATAATTTAGCATGTGGGTTTTAGTTTGCTTTGCTTTCTTTTTCCCCAGTCTCAGCCTCATCTAATTTATATTCTTCTCACATATTCATACTCTGATTTTTTTGGTCTTGTCTACACTATAATATTCTAAAATACTGTTGAAGGGGAAATAATTTACAGACTTCTAGCAGCAGTGCTGACTGGACATTGAAAATAATGATACATGCAAAATTTTCATTTTATTTTATTTATGTATTTTAATAGGTTAATTTCTTCCACCTGTCAAGCTACTTGTGTACTATTACAAAATACAGCTTTGCAGTTGTTCTTTCATCTGCATTAGCAACACTTTCCTGGCAAAACAACATTTCTCTGTTATTAAGCTAGTTTTCAAAACCTATTGAGTTCATAGCTTGCTTTCTTTCTCTTTCTCAATTGCATATATTAATTCTTTTTTTTTTTCTTTTTTCCTTTTTCTTTTTTTTTCGTGTGGCCACTGCCTATAAACATACAGAGAGTCAATAGAATGTCTATAATAATAAATAATGTCCAATGCTTGGAAGCTTTACAGGGCTTTGATCTGCTGGTGGGTTGTACCTCATTTGGGGGATTGACAGCAAATATTACCCTTCCCTTGATTTTCACAGCTGATACAATAGAAGACAAGAACTCATATAATACCTGATTTCCCAGGCTCCCAACCTTATGGATAATTATTGCCCAGAGGGGAAATTTCTTCCCAGTCTACATCAGCAAATGGTAGGTTTATATCACAAAACATGAGGATTTATGCTCCAATCTATTCCATAGCACTATCAGACTCGAAAAACTTCATTTGAGGAGCAAAGTTAATGTGCAGTTAGCAGTTTTACTGTATCTCACCTATTTGTCCAGAATTTAGTGAGATCTCCTAAAAATTTAAGCAGGACTGCAGCAAGCAGGCACTCAGCCTTACTGAACCCGAGCAAAGGAGGAGTTACAATAACAGTAAAAGATCTTATCAAAGTGCCTCTCATATCCTCAGAAGATCTATCTGTCAGCTACGGGTCATCTTAACAGTGTGGATCAATATATATTAAAAATAAGCGAGCAAGAAAAACATGAACTTTATTTCCCTTTTTGATGACATGAGGGCTGCAAAAAGAAGACTTATTCAGAGGAACACCAGTGCTGAATTAAGTGAGCCACTAAGACTGGCATGGGGGCACACAGTTCCCATGGCTGCACAGAGGGGATGGGGGGGATACACCTACTTACAGGAGCCGAGCAAGGAGAGCAGCACAGATGTGTGTGTGAACTTCCCACACACGCTCCTTTGCACCCCTACTCTTCATCGCTACAACAGGGACATCACGGACTGGCCTGGTGCACCGAAGAGTGGTCGTCAGTGACTACATCAAATGATAATTACACGAGTCATCTCTGCTGTGTTTAGCAACCTAAAAGCAACGTGTCTGTTCTGAACCAGCCGTGTGTACAGCTTGTAGAATCAATGGAAAGACACAGGCAATTCATCCCGACCCTTAATAGCAAATGGGATCCTTTTAGGGGAGTGCCTATGGCTTTCCATTTGCTACAGGATGACCAGCTAAGAACAGATGACTAATTTTTAGTTAGTGAAAGTTAAATGAGATGAATCCTTATACATCAAATATGTTCTGTTGCACTAATTGGCTGAAAATATTTGCTTAGATACCAGATATTTCCAGAATCTCACTGCAGTCAGCAATACATCTTGTAAAGTGCTACCTAACAGAATTGGAAATACAGGAGTCTAACCTCTGATGAACACAACAGCTTTAGGCTTAATCTTCCTTGGTATCTGCCTTTAATAATAGCAAAGCCAATCTGATTTTGTTCACTTTCTTCATTTCACACCTGCTGAGGATGGCACCCAGCCATCTGCGATACCACCGAGTTGGAAGGCAACCAATTCAAGGCTAACAGAACAAGATGGATTTGGTAAGAAGCCACCACAGAGGATTTTTGTCACCTTTTGAGTGTTTCTGACCTCATGGTCTCTGATTTTACTATAGACTACAGAAAGGAAGAAACCTCGCTAAAATAAGATGAGAGGTAACATCAGGTTTGTGGGGAAAGACTATGCTGCTTGTAAGACATTGACTGATTTATAAGGGCCCATGTGTCTGAAAATTAGAAGACTCCAGAAGGTGAACTATGACCTTCTCTGCTAGGACAAAAAAATAGTTGCCAGAAAAGTTCAACATTTTAAAAATCTGGTTATTATTTTTGAAAGCTACTGTCAGAGTGAAAGTGAAGGTAAGATGATGCTCAATCTTTCAGTGAAGAAACTTCTCCCTCCAAAAAACCCACTTCCTAAATGAGACTACAACCCTGACCATTGCACAATTTTTCTCAGTATGAGTGCTTCAGTGTGATCACTTTTTACAGACTGTGATTGAACTGCTTTTTCATTTAAATTCCACTGGAAACCTGCATGCCAAGCCTGTACAGACCCTTTACACAGTTCCAGTAACACTGATTTCCTTTGAACACCAGTTCATATCCCTACCTCTGATCTAAGAAGGACGAGGTCATCTTCATTTAAGAAAACCATGGTGGCATGTAATACTCTGCATCCCAGAGAACTCTCCTCCTCTGTCAATGATGCACTGTCACCCATTCTGTAAATCTGTATTCAAGTAACATGCGTGCCAATTTACCTTGCCTTTTTCTCTTGGCAACTCTGCTTGCCTCACAAATTGCTGACCTGTCCAAACAAACCACATTGATTGGTGACTGCTACTTGATTGTCAGCAGTGCTATGCAGAAGAATCCCTATTGAACCCAGTGTAGTGTTCACAACATCAAGTTTATTTTCCCTAGCACATGACTACTCATTTTAAAAACAAACAAACAACCAAAAAAAGGTGGGGAAAAAAAGTCAATAGTCAATAACCTTCTGTATCTTCCCACACAAAGGCTGTTGAGTTTTCAGAACTAATATCTAACACTGCACCTGATGCAAAGATGAGATGTCATAGCCTGGAGGGGGGGTTTAACTGCAGTTTCCAACATAGTGGTCTTCATTTTACTAAGTGCAGCAGCATCCAGAAGACATACTGAAGACCAGCCCTTGAAGTGTAATGCTACGTGTTACTGTCCTGAAGAACTTGCAGTTAATGCTACAAATAGGATTGATGAGGTGATGAGTGGAGTGACAATCGCATGGGCAATGCGTGGCAGAGAAGGCTTTTCTACTTCCACCTACCCCTGCTCTCATACATCCAGACAAGTGAGTCAAGGAAGCTAAAAAGCACCAGCTCATGTTTTATCTATTATTAACTATTGTTAACTAAACACTGGCAGGGTGGTGGGAACCAGCCATTAGAAAGAGACAGTCAGAGTTTGTCTCCAAGAGTGAAGAGAAACTTTAAGTTCCTTCCCAGTAATTTAGTTCCCAGGAAAGAAGTGACATGAAAGGCAGGGTAATTGCTATGAAACTTTCTTCTGTACAGGGTGTACACAGGCCTTTTTTGAAAGGAGTGCAGTCCAAATATGCTTCTCCTCTCCAAACCTGTGGAGATGTTTGTCTTTGCTTAGCAAGAGTAATAGCAGCAGAACATGTTAGTACAGTAGTCCAGTTCATATCTTCCTTTTAATATATATTAATTACTTTAGGAGAAGGGTCTTAATATTCAGATCTAGATTGAATTTAACTTTATTTTCCCAGTCTCTATTAAATTGTTCCTTTCCCTAAAGAAATTATAAGATTTTCCCATATATAGTGGTGCTCAGGAAGCTTTACAGCATTCTGCTTTGGTTGATTGATTGTCTGATTGGGGTCAGAAGAAAGATAATAAATACATTTTTTAAAAAGGGTATGGAAGTGGGTTGTTTAAGCAAGAATTCTCATTTTGTGCATAACCCTTTGGCACCTGCTGCCATTAGTTGCACAGAACACTAATATTTTGGAGTCAGCTACAGAGAAGAAAGACATATTGTTGATTCCTTTTCCAGTACACCATAGCTGCTGAAGACGCTTTGTGCTAGGACTAGGGGCAGTCTCTTTCAAGAAAATTTATTCCCTGGAGGCTCATTTATGCTGGATAATTATGCTTACAGTTATTTTAAGATAAAGTTCATCACAGAATACTATCTTCATGTAAATCTACAGTGACACCTTCATTATCACAAACCTTACAAAGACATTTGGAAGAAGATCCTCACAGGCACTGATGGAGGCTTAGTTTTAGACTCTCAATAAACTGCTTAATTTCCATTTATACTTTTTTGGAAATTTTGTCCACATGTATTACATATTTGTTAAAAAATATAGCCCCCCCAAAAAAAAAATTTGCATGGGTATGAAGGAAGAAATAAGGAAAGCAAAGATTTTACTCTCATATATGGATTGTCCTTTCTTTTGCAGTTAGAGATGTAACATGGTGAGCTTATAATTAAGTAATCAGTAAATGTGTAACTCTTTTATAATATCCCAGTTGTACTGTACTTGTTAATTGATAAACACAAGAACAGAAACAGTAGCTTTAAGGTTTTGTATTTAACATTCAGTTTGGAGATTTGTAGCACAGGAATATTTTTTTTTTTATTACTGGTTCTGCCAGACCTCCTAAATGACCTTGAACAAGACATCTTTTGTATCTCGATTTCCATCATGCTAAATGAAGAGGATAACTACAAAAGGAAGGAATTATGGGTATAAATTTATGCAGACATGTAAATGTGTACAAACTGAGGCACCGAGGACTCTGGACTGACTGCACACAGGGATATGAAAGGCATCCAGTGGCAAAGGTGTAGTGAACCACTGTTTCTGTGGCAGAGGAGGGGAGAATGTGATGACTATCACATCTTTCAGAGCAGGTACAGACTTTGGATGTAGTGGCAAATCACCTTTTTTGTTTTGTTTTGTTCGGAGATAGTACAGCCACGTTGCTTAGGAGGAGTCCGCTATTGCTTCAGGAAGGCTGAGTCTCTTTGTTATTACACAGCTGAGGTTATGTAAATCCTGCCATTGTGAAAAGATGTTTCCATTGTGTAGCATCTTCTTGTTATGACCTGTGATAGGAAAAACAAAGGAGGAAAGAACAGCGCAAAGCAATGAACTTGCCCTATTGGCTCAGTTTAAAAAAACCATGGCTGAATTCAGCAAGGCCAGAGCTTGCTCCCAGTGGGACCTGTGGAGCTTGTTTACTGGTTCAGATGGTGCTGAGGAGTAAAGGGATGGGAGGGCGGCCAGTGGCATGCAAGAGATGTGATGAAATTCTGAATAGAGCCTAAATGCTTCAGATAAACACTTGGAGGTAAACTATGATTTTAGTAATGCTGTTCACCTCACTACACCTCACCTCACCAAGTCTGCATCCTCCCCATGATCCCCCTCAATTCTCAGCAGCATGGTGCATGATCCACAGCCTGGGTACTCATCAGGAACATATCTGATACAGCTGCATGGACTCTATCTATAAAACATGGCATTAATATTATTTTGATTATTGCTGTTTGTTGTTGCTGCTGTTATTTTTTAGCATGAAAAGTCTCTCATGTGGCTGGGGTCCGAGTGTGTTGTATGAGCATGAATGAGATGTATGAACACTTAAAAATATAGCAAACTCTCCCCCCTGCTGAATGTACTGGTAAGAGCTGCCTTTTTATTAGATTTCTGATCCTTCTGGATGACATAAAAATACCACAATAAGAGCCTTTCTCAGGATATCTCAGCAATTTCTTTTCTGTCCTACAACCAAGAGATGCAATAAAATAGAAAACAACTGAGAAAAATAAAAGGTAACTGAATATTTCACAGCCCTTAAAGGTGTTTGTTCAAAGTTAGGTACTTCAGAAAATGCAAAGACTCTAGGGGGAAGGGATGCTGTTTGTATACTTGCTTTCCATATATTAGTAAAAACTACCTTGGAAATGGCTGAATTTACTAATGCTTCCATTGCTTGTTTTACATGACTGTCAGTTGAATTGCGAGGTCACTAATGCAGCTAACAGATGGTGCAGCAGGACTAGCAGCCATGAGGGATAGTTTACTAACAAAAGAGGAAATGATTGTCAGGATTTCTCTTGCATATTGCAGATTTTTTTTTCTTTTCTTTTTTCTTTTTTTTTTTTTTTTCCTATTGGACAGACTTCATCTCCTTGGCCTCAGCTTTGTGGCATTTTGTTTGTGGATGAGGGTAAGTCCAACACTAGTAACAAATCTGTTTTACTTTCTCCCTCTGGATTGTATTAGGGTTATAGCTTTGGAAAGCAAGTAACACCAGCTGGGTTATCTCTGTTGCCTGTACCTCCAGTGGCTCACGGTGTTATTATGGGAAGACATTTATGGATCTCTGAATTGTTGTCAGTCTTAGTTCCTGACCAAAGACTATCTTGCTGTGTTATTTAGCAGGTGCGGTACTGCAACACAACAAAAGCTCTTTAAAAGGACATATTGCCAATGACCTTAAGATTTAATGTGCTAAATGGAATACTGGGTCTCATGGCAAAATGTTACAGTGGGCTTCCCAAAGCCATGATGCTGGTAGTGTAAGGACACGGTAAAGTAGGCACCATTCTGCATCCAGCATTAGCTCACAGGCTGCTTCGACTGCCAGAAACTGTTTGTCACAGGATGAGGAGTTTCTTCTTTAAAAAAATATCTTTTGAGACTTCATGACTTCCTCTTACATTACACCTGTGGAAACTCATCCAGACCTGAATCTGCAGCCTGTATTGAATGGGCAAGAACTTATGCATATGCCTCACTGTGAGGCTTATAAAATCAATAAAACACTGAACAATGTACCACAAAAGCGTGTAGCTGATAATCAGTTAAATGAGAGGGGGTTTATGCATATTGGGAAATACATTACTGAAATGAGGTGTCAGTCATTATCTGTGCTCTTTCCTAAGGTTTTTAAATTCAGTTCCCCTCTTTGTTTCTTAAAAAACTTTCCTGGAGGTGAAACTGAGACTTACTGGACTATACTGAGGTCAAGTATGAGATGTACTCCTCATCACTGAACATGCCGTTCAGCTTTATATTACATCTACATTAGCATAGAAATAACTGCATGACTTCCTTAGTTATGGAGATTAATCATTGACTGACTCTAGTAGGCTTCTGTAAGGGACTTCATAACTCACCTGTTCATAAACGAGTAAAAAAATTTCCACACTTCTAGATGTCCTTTGTCAGAAGGAATTCACTTTATATGGAAAACTCCATCTGAATATAGTTTGATACATCCAGTGTCAATTCTTTTTGTAATGTTATTTATTATACCAAGGTTGGCCAGGCAATGTCTAACCCTATCACAGGTCCTCAGAGATGACAGTATGCTGTTTCATATAGCTGTAGCTATAAAGAAATATAAAAGAGTTATAAAAAGTTCTTCCCAGAAGGAAATGCTGGTTTTGCCTGCTGGCACTGTCAAAACAGCTCAGGCAATATTAACTGACCAGAAAAGCAGTAGCAGATTCTCAGGATTTCAAACACTGGATTTTAGCAACATGTTTCTGTGGGGCCTTGGGTAGGTAAGTAGATTTGACTGCATCTCTGTCTGCTAAAGAAAGAATTAAATACTGCATTTCATGGAAGATTGGGAGACCCAGTTCAGGAATTTCCCTCTCAGCCTTTACCTAAACAGGATGATGACAGGGGAATGAAAAAAAAAAAAACCCATACCTTTTTTCAGGATAAAAGGGTTTACTTTTTAGTTCAAAGTATTATTATGCTGAATATCCCCAGGCAAGGCTTTCATAAAATATGTGTGTGTATAGAACTTGCAGTGATACCAGTAGCATCTGAACATGTTCCAAATTGCATTGTAATTAAATTTGGTGCCAGGAGCCCAGTGCTTCAGAGCACCAGTACTCTCAGCGTCACCCACAAAAGCCAGCAAACATCTACTCACTTTTTGTCTTACCTCACTGCCATTTCAGTCTCAGGTGTATTTTACCCAGGAAATAATATGCCAGCAACTCAGCAGTTTTAGCGTGGAAGATGTCATAAGTTGCCACTTACAATGGAGACAAAGAATCCTCAGATTGTTATGAGTATAATAAGAATGCTACTGCACCATGGAGCCAGGTATCATCCTGAAGAAGAGAAAAATAAATACTTAAGAAAGTATTTTGTCTTTTTTATCTTTTCATAAAGCCAGCAGTAACATTCAGAAACATCACAAATATCCAAAAGCATGAACACCCCAAACCCCCTGCATGCAGGGGAAAAGACTATAGAAAATTACCATAATTTTTGTTTAATTTTAAATTATGGTGATATTGCAACTATTGTTCTTGATTTTCTAGAAAGTAAAACAGAAAAGGAAAGTATACTAGGGTTAAAAAAAAAAAAGGTTTTTAAGAAATAGGTATGATAATTGCCTATCTTCCTGTTTTGTCTTGTTTCTTTTCACTGACATGAAAAAATACAGACAAGTATTTTCTACCAAAAAATCTGAGAGCTCAGATGTTTAAAAAATGTTTTGATGGAAAAATCTCAAGCCACTTGAAGAGCCTACACTTCTAGTGATATATTTAGGACTTTCAAATCTTCTCCCTAAAAAGATATTTTCTGTTCCAATCTGTATGCGGAGGTATGCATTGGAAAATGAAACGTTACTGCACAACAAATGAAATAGTGAGTCCATATTTAATACATATTTGACATAGGTACAATTCAGGCACTAAAGACTACACCTAGACTGATAAACTACACAGAGTCAAAAGACAGGCTTAAGCGCAGACACAACATCATCTATACTAATTAATTATTCTCTTGCTTAAGAGACTGGTTTGTTTGTGCTGAGCAGCACTCTCCCAGGCAGTCCCTAGAGAGGGGTTCCAAGGCAGAAAGGGAAAGAGAATCATTCCCAGGACATAGCATTAGCAAAGCCACCCTCCTTTAGGGTGAGCACAGAGGAGTGAGAATGTTTAGTGGTAAGTCCTTAATACGAAAAAATTGGTCCTGATCCCGACCCTTTCTCATTTATAATTGCCATAGGGACAATAATATTAAGTTCAGTCATGCCATGAATGGCCAAGAATTGCGCTATTTCTTACAGGTGTGAAACAACAGCTGTCAGGATGCAATACATCAGTCCTGGTGGGAGGCTGAGGTCCTAAATACGTGCAGTGTCAAATGATAGCAAGACAGCCTCATGCTGTCATAGTTGTCACTCAGAGCCTACTCTGCACTGTCACCATGTGTGACCTGCCCTAGCCTGACCCTACACAGCCTCTCCACTCACCATGCTGCTTCTTCCTTTTCCCATGCTGCCCACCTCCGCAGGACCTAACCGGTGACTGCATCCCACTTTCCTTCATTTAGCAAACCCACTCTATGTCATCTTGTAGATACTCCTTTTTGCTGCTGAAGATTACTAACTTGTTCAATGAGTGTAAACCCAAATCTTTAGTGAAGTTTAACATCAGCTTATTTCAGAAGGTACATATTCCTGACTGATTTCAGGAGAAAGTTTCATTAAAATGAATATATTTGACTTGGCAGCCTTTTGCAACTGTTCAACTAATTTGTGTTCAAATGAATCTTGAAATTAAACCATAAAAAATTTTAAAGTGCTTATCAACAGGAGTACAAATACCAGCATTTGATCCTGGGCAGGATTCTGAACATCCCTCTGGGCTGAGCTCAATCTTCAGGACAGGGCTCAAACTTGAGGACAGGATTGGGCTGTAAAATGCTCAACTGTAAAAAAAAAATTTCAAAATGAATCATAAAAGAACTTCGGAAAATTGATAAAGGAAGATCTTATTTTTACATCAGTAAATTGGCAAAGTTCAGTCTATGCAGAGTGTCTCTATTTAAGCTCAAACTATCCAAAATCTCAGAAAAAAAAAATTAAGGTCAAGAGCAAAGTTTAAAATTAGAGGTTACTTCCTAACTGCCCATTTTCTGTGGACTTTTAGTTTCTGACCCTCAGTTTAAGCTGGGTGGTCAGCCTGGGTGGAACTGGCTTCCAAGAGAGGTGGTCGATGCTCCAAGCCTGTCAGTGGTTCAGAGGCATTTGGACAATGTCCTCAACAATGTGGTTTAACTTCATCAGCCCTGCATTGATCTGTTAGTTGGACTAGATGATCATTGTAGGACTCTCCCAACTATTCTATTCTATTCTATTCTATTCTATTCTATTCTATTCTATTCTATTCTATTCTATTCTATTCTATTCATTATGTTAGTTCTTTCTCATTGTGTTTTAAGTGTCTGCATTCAGTTTTAATGAGTTGTTCTCTTATCCTCTCTGATCTTGCTTCTTGCTCCCAGCTCCAAATTGAGACCACATTCCTTTCCAGTTGTTTTTGCTGTTGTTACTGTTAACATTTGTTTTCGTCAAACAATATCAAGGAATGTCTTGAAAATCAATGTTTAATAAGTTACAGTAATGTCTTCAATTTCCTGTCATCTGGTTTAATGTACATGTGTACCCTGTCATTTCTCATCACTTTCTAAATCCATCTTGTTATCAGCAAGGTATAACTTAATGTACAACTAACTCTTTCCTAGGTGACCTTAAAGCATACACTGCTGGGGATGTTTTGTAGAAGAGTCATTCTTTCTTTGCAGTGAAGGTGACAGAGGGAATGGCTTGGAAACAGCAGCACAAAACTCCAGCAAGGACTTTCACACTTGGGTAAATGTCCTGAAAAACACCAAAAAAAATCCACCAAACCTCTAAAAAAAGGGGGGGGGGGTTGGGGGGGGGGGATATTATTTATGCAGAAGAAATCAATTATGTCTGCAACTGTGTGATCACTCTGTTTCAAAAAAGACTTTTTCCTTGTTTCTCTGTGGCAAAAGCATAGTCCTAAGTCTGAATCAGACTATGACTTACAGCACTAAGCTTTAACATTTATTACTATTACTTTCCTATACCTTTTTTTTCTGCAGTAGCATAACTGAATGGCAGAAAATATAAAGAAATGAGGCTGCGATGATCTACTTCAATGCTTTCTGTGTCCAAACACTGTCCTTTAAGAAATTGCTCAATGTAACAGAAGCTGCAGGAGGGATACAAAAGTAGAGGGTGTAAAACTGCATTGCTATGGTATGAAGAAAAAGAAGAAAGGAGAACAACAAGAGGGAAAACAAATTAAAAGGGATTTCACTGCCCTGAAGAGGTTAATCAAGTCATTTGTCCATGTCCAGACAGTCCAGTTAGGCCTCTCCAGATATCGCTCTGCTGTCAGCTCCCTCAGACCAGTGCAAATTTGCTGTGGAGAGTTACTCTAAAAATGGACCAAGTGATGTAGGGCTGCAAAGCTCTAGGACAAGAGTCCTTGGCTCAAGTCTCCACCATCTGAATGTTTCATAGGTCAGTCACTGCAAGTCCTTAAATCTCACCAGACCCAACAGAATGGCCTATAAAAAAGATCGGAGCGCCTAAATGGTGGTGCTGGCACTCAGCCCGTAGTCTTATTTTTCTAGTGATTTTGCCAGGCACTTGTTACTCCTGGTCGTACTTCCCTTTTTCTCCTTTTCTTTTTAATAGCTTTAAATATAATTGCTGGAGCATGCAAATGCTCCCTACACAGATGCGTTAAAGTCTTAGGTCAGCCTTTTTGCATACATAAAGTACTCCAGACCCAGATTTAGTGAGGATTTGGGAGATGGAAGAGGCAGAGAAGTAGTGAATCTGGGAACAAGGGCCAACCCACTCATCCCGATCTTGAAGACACTGAAAAGACTGTGAACTCCCACATAGATTTCTGCATTCAATTCATTACCAGTTGGTACTTAGAGATAACATTATGGAAGTTTTTGTTTCTCCACTTGGCTTTAATTGCCTTCCTTATTAGGATTTATCTTTCTGATATAGCAAAATATTATTTCAATAGATGCTGCAACTTTATGCAAAAGGAGACGAAAATTATTTCCCATAGAACATTATTAATGAATGTTTACGAGTTTCAATGCAAGCAATTTAAAGGGCTCGGAAGATACCTTTCTTGAGAGCTCAATTCAACGCAATAGACATTTTGTTTAAAATAAACTAAGCTTTATGTTTAGGGTTTTCTTTTTTTCCTTTTTTTTTTTTTTTTTTTTTTTTTCCCTTCCTGTGGAATACATGAAACTGTTCTTCAAATGCTAACTAATCTAACCAATTTTGTATTGAATCATGAATGCATTTTAATTCACTATTCAAACTATTGTAGCAATGAATATTTCTGCTTCCCTAGCAATATTTTAAAAGAGGGCTTTTTGCTGTTTTTTTAAAAAAAAAAACAAAACAAAAACTTATGCAATTTCTTTATATATTCTGATTAAAATCCAATTAATTACAAACACAATTAAGCCTTTCTACTACAGTTTCCGGAAGAGGGCTGATGGAAGTAAAGTTGTCAATCAAAGATCCAATAGGGAGTAGTAACTTGTTATCTCTGTAACTTTTAGCCAGTAAAGATTTGACGCTAAAAAATAACATTAACAGTGTATTGCCATATGCAACTTTATTAGGAAATATCTCACTTCTTTGATTGTTGTTCTGCTTATCACCAGATCAATACAATTCTGTTTATATGGCACCTTTCTTGACAAAGTCATCCCAAGCCATTTCACAATAATAAATATACATATAATAAAAAGGCAGTTAAAAATACAATAAAAGGCAAATTAAACATTAATGTACAATCTAATCTTATTGCAAAATCAGTGCTGCCAAAGAACAACTTGATGGCACCCAAACTTTTTAAAAATTCTGGTTTTATTGGTATTTAGAGATTTTATAAAACTAATAAAATGCATAACCATAATAAATAACAAATGCAGAATATGCACAATATACACCAGAATTTCTCCCAGTCCAGATTGTCAATTGGCATAAATCAGCATTGTCTTGCTGATTTCCATGAGCTATAACAAATAACTCTTTCTGGAGATTGTTTCTATTTCAAGTTTACTTAAAAATTTTTTAAAAAGCTTATCTTCCCTATGACATAAGGTTTTGATGTTGATTTTAGTTGCAACGGTGTTGTGCCTTTGTGTCTTTACTAACACACTGAAAGTTCCCTGGAGTTCATATGTAGAACTTCTCCTCCAGAGGGTAAAAAATAGGAGTAGATTTCCTTTTCATAGCATGAGCTAGTGAACATTTTTGCATGTTCAGTTCTCTTTTCCATCTAAAAGCAAAGAAATCTGAGCAAGCTCATATCTTTGGCTTGTAACATACTAGTCTTATTACTCAGTGTAGGCTGTGAAGGCAGAAGTGTGGCATGAGGCAGGGAAAAGGTGGTGAAGGGAAGGAAGTCTCTGCCCTCTTTATTGGAGGTGGTGTTCTAGGCAGAAAAGACATAGCAGGGAGTAAACTTAGTCTGACAAACTGCAGAAAATACCATCACCAAAGTAATGCATGGGCCCTCTCAAAATATGATAGAGCATCTGCATCACTTTCTTGACCAGCCTTGCAAGCGCATAGCATGGGGCTCCCTCTGAATGCCCCAATTTAAGTAATAATAGGCATACTATAATAAGTCCTACTTTCATCTGGTGCCAGTTGACTGCAGTCCACAGGCTGATATGGCAGGGTTCTTTAGAAGATATTAATTTCTGCCTGGGACCCCACACAGTGCTCAAATTGTTCTGGTCTGCCTCAAGCTTGCCAACGTGTTGAGGGCATCTCATATTTACAGCAGGTGAAGTCTAGGTGATTGCACAGACTTAATCCTGTTAGAATAGTGGAAGTGTCACATCAGTCATGTAGCTGGGCTAGATACTGTTATCTCCAAAGACAGACATGTTTGGACAAGCACAGACTGAATAAACCACTTCTGTGATCTTCTGAATCTAAAATAATTTTGACTGGCAAGGCACATGCCAAGACCTTGGAAATGCCATTTCTGGGTGCCATTACCAAAACCTTTCAGTGCATATCTCAGTATGAGATGATCAAACTATGGGATGTTCCAGCTGCCTCTGTAAAGTCTAAAGCTATATTTCTGGGAGTGATGTAACTTGAAGAATCTGGACCACTTACCACCAGGATGTTAAAATAACGAAGGTTTTCAGAAGCAGCATACTAAAAGGAGTAGTTGGGTAAACTGAAAATTTGTTAGCATTGTGTGTTATCCCAGGAGGCACCTAAACCCCATACAGCTGCTTAATCAGTCCCCTTGCAGTGGGATGGGGGAGATGGTCAGAAGCGCGGAAGTAAGAAAACTGGTGGGTTGAGATAAAAACAGTTTAACAGGTAAAGCAAAAGCTGGAATTTTGTCATCAAGCTTTGTCTCTGACTTACTTTTACATGAGATTTTAGTAGAGAGAAATTCACCACCACCACATTCCACTCCTTGTTCTTATTTCTCATGCTGACCTCAAATTCACTAGTGCGAGCTGTCTTCTACCATCTCCAAAACTGCTTACTCCCCTGTACGTTCTATCTTGTCCTTGTCTCTCCTCCACCTGTCTGTCCCTTTGGAGCACAGGCCTACAGCAAAAGCAACATGACTAAACCCAGTTCATCTCACAGAAGACTACAGTTTATGTCACCAGGGGCCATCAGCACTGACAGTTAAGCCTACAGAGGATACTCATCAAAACACTTAAAGCAATGACAGTCTTGGGCAATCTTTGCTGAGAGTGAGAAATCTCTGGGCTGCCAGCACCTAAACAACTCAATTGCTTGAATGTATGTTGGAGGCTTTTTATACTTCCCATTGACAAGAGTCTGGGACAGTCACGCACATGCACAGCTTGGTGTCATGGGCAAATTTGCTGAGGGTGCACTCAATCCCACTGCCCATGTGCCAACAAAGATGTCAAACAACACCAGTCCCAGTACTGACCCCTGAGAAATGCCACTGGTTCACTGGTTTTCACTTGGATATTGAGCCATTGACTGCAACTGGTCAGTGTGTGGCCACCCAGCCAATTCCTTATCCACCAAGTGGTCCATCCATCAAATCGATGTCTCTCCAATTTATAGATGAGGATGTCATGGAATCACGGAATCATGGAATTGTCAAAGTTGGAAGACTTTGACATCATCTAGTCCAACTCATCTGCTAAAGCAGGATTGCCTAGAGTGCATTAATCAGGACTGCATCAAGGCAGGTCTTGAAAATATCCAAAGAAGGGGACTCCATGACATGCAGGACACTGTCAAACACAATGCATAAGTCCAGGTAAATGATGTCAATTGCTTCACCATATCTAGCAATATCTGCAATTTTATAACAGAAGGACACCAGATTTGTCAGACATAACTTGCCCTTGGTGAACCCCGGAGGCTGTCGCCAATCAGCTCCTTATTTTCTAGGTACCTTAGAAGAGATTTCAGGAGGAGGCACAGAGGTGAGACTGACCAGCCTGTAATTCCCCAGGTGCTCCTTTTTTCCCCTTTTGAAAATGGGGATTATGTTTCCCCTTTTTGCAGTCAATGGGAACTTCATCGGACTGCCACTACTTTTCAAGTATAATGCAAAGAATCCTAGCAACTTCATTTGCCAGTTCCCTCAGGACCTGTGGACGGATTTCATCAGGTTCCATGGACTTGTGAACCTTTAGGTTTCCTAGGTAATCTCAAACCTGACCGTGTCCTGCAGCGGGTGGTTTTTCATTCTCCCAGTCCCTGTGTTTTCCTTCTGCAACTTGGACAGTATGGTTAGAGCCCTTTCCATTGAAGACTGAGGCAAAAAAAGTCATTCAGTACCTGAGCTTTCTCCATATTTTGGGTGACAAGCTCTGCTGTTTTCTTCTAGAAAAGTGATCTAAATTTTCTCTAATCTTACTTTTATATGAAAATTGTTGCCTAAAAAAATGGCTTAAAAATAAAAATCAATTTTGAATGTCATTTTAGCACATTGGGGTTTTTATCTCTGATGGAAGTCAAGTATACCTAAGTGATAAGTATGCTTCTGAATATTTTTCTTAATACTGACAATCTTAAGCACATATTCAGATATATTTTTTTCTAAATGACTTGCACCAGTCACCTATGGCATATCCAAAACCAATATAAGTCAATGACAGTTGCTCTCTGAAATTTCAGTCTTCAACTTCTGATTGAGTTCTTGAGATCCCCTGTGTATTCTGTGGAAAGAACCAGGCCATGATCTGTTTGACTTGTCTCATAGAGTTGTTTTAGGGTGAGGTGAAGCTTATCTTTATCAGTTCTTGGGTTTTGGTTTTTTCCAACTATAAAGGGAATGTAGTGGAAACAACTTATATTTAGATGTTTACATTATTCAAGATCTTCAACCTGTACCATATTGAGGTAGGGAGGAGTCAAAATTCCTGCCAAAGATAATGTTTTTTACACAGAAATTCTTCTATTGAAACCCTTAGGCCATCTCCCTTCCCCATGTTTTATAAACAAAAGGATGCCAGTTTTCACTAGTGGCTAATTCAGTTGTGAGGCAAAGCGAATGACTGGGAAGGGTGTAATAATTAAAGCACAATGTGATGATCCTCTAGCGTATTCCCTGAAGAAGCATGATCTCAGAGAATTTCTGCTAGGCCTTCTTCAAGTAATTACTGTCAATTCATGCTTATCTCCCAGCTCTCTCACCAGGTTTTCTTTTCCTTGCCTTCCTTAGTGAAGATACGGATTCTGACAAAAGGAGCCATTTGTCAAGGAACCAGCATGCCAACTTTTCTTTCCCTTTCTTTGCTGAAATTATGCAAGAGATTTCAGTCCAGCCTGAATCAATATGTACCTTATCATGTAAATAATAGGGCACATAATAATCAATGACAAATGGACATTAGTGGTAGCCGATACGGCTACATCATTCAGCAATGGGCTGCTTGCCACAACCACTTCTGGACATCTTCATTTTAAACATGTGAAATCACACAGGACTTTTAAACAGATCATACAAGCATAGAATGGTTTATGTTGAAAGGGACCTTAAAGACCTTCCAGTTACAACCCCCCCTGCCATGGGTAGGGACACCTCCCACTAGGCCAGATTACTGCTTAAGCAATTGCAACACCTGTAGTTGTAACAAACCTCAAAGAGTTTTTTTTAACTCAGACTCTTCTCCTTAGGGCCAATGCTGGAAAGGAGGAGTGCCTTCAAGGTATGTCAGAAAAGATGAATGTATGTTATTTATGGGTAACAAGACAGCAAGAGATAGGTTTCCTTGAGCTTCCACAGCGATGACTCTGACTTCAGCCTGTCCTGCAATGGACTGATAATTACAGCATATGTCTTTGGTTACCCTCCAGGGTTTAGACAGGGGACCCTCTCTTTATAGTTTGTGCGTAAACCTGGTTTAGGCAATTACAAATTCATATCCTCTAACAACTAAGTGCATATCGATTCCTAATCTAGTCACTACATTAGTTAAATTCTTGAATGGAAAATGGAACTGGCTCAGACCTGCTGTAAGGGTAGCAAAAGGACTGCTCTTTAGAAGGTTTTACCACCTAGTACCACAAAGAGTAAATCTACAGAAGTCAAGAAAAACTAACCTGGTGTATGCGCATGCTTTCAATAAAGGGTTATGTAACCATGGTCTATTTGAAACAAAATTCCCATCTTTGTTTCTTAAACTACAGAAAAAACACGAAACTGCTAAATTCTCAGAAAGTCTACTTGATTTGAGATCCTGAACATGAATTCTCTTCCTACTTAATTTCTGATTTCAGTGTGAGTACACCCTAAGAATCAAGTGAACTTCAGAGTCCACCTGTGTCATTTTGGTAATTTTGCAGCTATTGTGATGTAGAACACAAGACCAGATGTAGGATTGGCATGTCCCACTACAAATCCAGCCTCTTACACACACATCTGTGTCACTAGACAGGGTTGCATTTTGGCATTTGTATGTCATTGTTCAAGAGACTGCTTTTCTTTCCTAAAGTGCAATATTCACCTTCTCTTGTCAGGTCAGTCTTCATTACAGCAGAGAAAAAAGAAATATGTAGTGTGGAAATTTCACCATATTTTCTAATGTTTTAAGCATAAATTTTAGTTTAAAGACTATCCATACAACGGGTGAAAGGTAAAATAAATACAAAAACAGAGAAAGGCAGAGCTCTTTACCCTGACAATTTGAAGAGAGTGCTTTAGGATTCTCAGATGCTAGTCTTTGCCTCAGGATTTGGGCTTATTATGACCTTGATTTGGCTGTCAGCTAACTAATCCGAAGCAACTGTCTTCCCCCTACTTGTTCCTCCAAACCATATAATCTCACTGCAGGACAGGTTTTTTTTCATTTGAGTTTTCTTCCCCTCTTTATCCCCTGGAACTGTCAGTAGTTCACCCAATAACTTACTCGCTACCACATTTTTAAATATCCTAGTCTTTTGGTGGCTGAAGAAAATGAGCAATGCCCTCTGAGGACTTACACAAACATGTCACTTCTTTGCAAAACATTCCCTGATTTTGTCAGTTGCATGAGCTAATGCCAGTGAAACTCCAGTGCTTTGGAAGAAAATCCAGGGGCACCTTGAGGGTTTTATTTTTTATTTTTTTTGTAAAGTTCAAGATGATTAATTATATAGGACTCAAGATATGTAAAAGTTATCCAAGTTTTCACCATTAATCACACAAATGAACAGAAAATAATTAGTTCGTAGTGACTTTCTGGCTTATTATAATCAGCCCAACTCAAATCGACTTAGCCCAGAGAGCCAAATATAGCAAGGAAAAAACCTTGAGGCATTTTTTCACTATGTGTTGCCTGTTATCACACAGTGAGGTTTCTGTTCAAATGATGTGCCTTATTAAGGCAGGCGAAACCCATTTAAACAATGTATCAGAAATGCAGACAAGCTGCAGAAATATACATGTATAAAGGGTATATTTTTCTTGAAATTTATTGATGGCTAAGCCTGCTAAAACTTTAGAAAATGTGTTTTCTAAAGTACTGACATTATTTTTTTCTAGTAACACAATTAGCTTTTTTTTTTTTTTTCAGTCACTCCTTTCTCCTCTCTTACTTTCCCTTGTAATGGACTTGAAGAATGGCAATTATTGCCTTTTATTTTACTGGCATAAACCATGTGCTTATTAGAATAAATGTTATCATTACCCTTCTTATTTTATGATTATTAATTTTTTATTTGATTGCCAATACTTTTATTGTAGGCTTAAGGTCTTGAATATTACATGTGATGGAACAATAATAAAATGGAAAGGCTTGGATATGATTCTTTCTTTCCTTTTCCTAATAAATACAACTTTAATTCTTCAATATCTATTCTAACAGTAGGTAGCACAAATTATATTTAAATTGTTAATTTTTCTGTCATCTATGGGAATTTGAGACCTCACTAACTTTGGCATTTTGATTATTTGAATGATATTGAATTGTATTAGAAGTGTGTGTCCTAAAATCTGGACATCACTGTGTGGGCAGACTTCAGAGACTTTCACAGCCAGCATGCTTAATTAAGTAAAGTGATAAACTTCAGAGTACATAGGAGAGTTGTCAGTGCCCCATGTCACCAGAACTGAGAGGACGAGTCAGGAAAGGTGCATAATCAGGTATAAGGAAGACAGGGTCTCAGGACTTACTCTGGCTTCAGAAGTGGGGAGGCAAGGCTCATGAGAATACGAGACTCCTCTGGATAGCTATTTGCCTTGGAACTTCACTCCGATGATGCACTGAACAAATTTCCTCTGTTCTGAAAGCTCCCTGCAACTATAACATGTAGCTCGGACAATTTAAATTTAAAACTTTCTCTAGGGGTAACTAACATAGGTCAAAAGCAGAGAAGAAATCTGGTCACAGTAATCTTCTAAGTGAAAGAAGCAAAGTCAGCGTATATAGACTCCAGCCATGCAGGATGACGACACAGTGCAGGAACGGAGGTGGTCAGAAGCTTCAACCTCACCCTCTACATAAAATGTGCAAATATGAACTTCACAGCAACTGCTTAACCATTGCATTATTACAGAAGCAAGACTGTAAATGAGATCATTAGATGATTTATCTTCCTTAAAGTTATCTACCTCTATTTGAAAAGCCTTTTTTTTCCTTTTATAATTATTCGTGTACTGTGCGGGAGAGGTGTCAGTTGTTTCAGGACGGAGATTAAAACAAAGAGCAAGAAGGTAACCTAAAGACAGTGAGATGAACAGGTAGTAACATTACAGTTATGGAAGAAAAGATGAAGACAGAATACTCAGTCTTACTCTTTCCAATCTTGATTTTGGTACTTATATCCTGACATAGGCTTCAGAGTCTTTTCTTTAAGAAAAAAAAAAAATCAGTCCTCAGTGCTTTTAAATTATTTGATAGAAAGATGTGATTATGTGTCATAAAAGCCCAGTTTTACTATACTGGGTCATCTGGAAAATAAAAATATGCAGTTTGATTCCCTCTTAATTTGGGTATGATTCTCCCATTTCAGAGAGCTGTATCCAGACTTTTGCACAAACTCTTGTGAGGAGAACACAGCCAGCAACAGGAAACACCATCCGAGTTACAGAACATAAGACCTGACTATGCGTCTGAGAAAGTGGATGCTTAACAGAAAAGAATAGGTGAAATTAAGACTAGCAAAACTCTGGAGACACTTGGTGCCATTCAAGAACAAGATTTATGAATCTCTGGTAAATGGAAATTGCATCTAAGCTTTGATAGACATTCATTAATGAAATACTCAGGACTGAATCCAGACCTCTCACTGACTTTGTATTCCCACTAGGAAACATGTGTAAGGGAACATCAAGACCTATTTTTTTTTTTCTTTTTTTTGCTTCTTAATTTTCTGGTGAACCATGTACCAATGATTACAGAACCAAATCCAAACTAAGAATGACTTCTTAAAACAAGGAAGCATAACCATTTTTGAGGGAGATATTCTATTCTGAAATCTGAATTTTGGCTTGTGCTGATTCCTCATTCCATGTCGTGACATCTCAAAAAGTCTGAGAATTAGAGGACACAAGTGAAGATTCTGAGCTCTGTAACCTTGACTCAGGTCATGTTGCCTTGCTGCTTTTCTACCTGTTTTTTTATCTGTTCAGGCTAAACTCTTCTTGGCAATGCCAGCCTGTTATTATATTTGCACGATCCCTAGTCAAAAAGCAACTAGAAAACAGCTGGGGCCTCTAGCCACCAATAATGTAAATAATAGTAGATTCCTTTTTCTCTAAACAGCAATGCACAGGCATCAAACAGGGTCATAACACAAATATTTGTAATAAAGTAATAATAGAGGATTGAAATACAGTTGCTAATAAAGCAGCTCTTCAAGTTTTCTCTTTTACATTGCATGTATGTGTGGTGGTGAATGCGTGCGTGTCTCTCAAACACAACAGAGACAAATTAAATTTTTGCATATTACATGAAAACAAGTGCAATCACAGTAACCATTTATTTCTCGGCATTTTAATTTCTCTTTTTTTTTAATGAACTTTCCTTGAGGATATGCTTACAATTGAGCATTTATTTATTATAAGAAACAAAAAGAATTTTCATTGTTCCAGCTGTGGCAAGGAAATATACTTTGATAAACACACAGTAACACAGATGAAATAACAACACAAATAAGTAATTAAAAGCTTTGGAATTTAAGGATGAAAATCTTTGCTGACATTTCCCTGTAGAATTTAATGTAGTTGTGGTAGAGAGGTAGAGAGTTGGGGCCTCCAACAAAGGGAACTTGGGAATGTTTGACCTTATTTCACCATTTTTCATTTCTTCCATCTTAACAAAGAGAAGTCTTAGTAATATGAAATCCCAGCCTACCTGTTCGGAAGATTGAAATTATAGGAATATAAATTAATGTTAAAAAAACAAATGGTTTATTTGTTTTCATATTTATACACATCGTAGAAAGTAACGGAACATCATCATACAGGAGTATCCCACAGAGACACTCTACATTAGGTACAAGATCATAGTTTTTTTCTGGATGAGGGCACACAACCAAGTTGCCCTGGAGAGAAGAGTTCCTATGCACCAGCTTAATACTAATTATTTTATTTATGCTTTCACATCATTGTGACTTCAAGGTTTTTTATACATTTTAAACCTATTGTAGAAAAGGGTAATCTATTTTACATATAGAAGTGGGATGATAATAATAAAGTAGTATATAGCATACTGTAATTTTAAGCAGCATTATGTATGGAAATATGAGTCTGTTAAGTGTTTGATAACACACTGCACAATTGCAAAAAAAAGTTCCTTTTCATAGTGTTGAAAAAAAAAACAAAACAGTTTTAAAAATACTTTTAAATTCTGAGGGGCTTTAAAAAAATATTGTGATTACTCTGTATATGAAGGTATAAGCTTTAAGACACCATAGAACATTAATAGTTAACAGCTTACCTCTGATAAATGTCTCTTCAGCTGTTTTTTATTTTCCTTTCTAAGAAACACAGATAATTTATTTTTTTTCCCCCCAATGGAAGTCAAATGATATGGAATGGAAGACAGCAGAGGAAAACTTGTTATTCATTCCAGCGTGGCAAAATCTAAAAGGCCTCATGAGAAATGATGCAAATTTTTCCCTGCCTTGATTATCCACTCAGGGTCACAGCAATGCAGCAACTACTTTTCCAATGTAAAATTTGGAGTTTGGATGGAAAAGTTTGGGGTATTTTTGTGGGGGCTTTTGCTTTTTCCTTTTTATTATTTTTTGTATTTTCTTTCTTAAAAAATCTGACAGGTTTGAGCTGAAAATCAAGCACACTGAGCCCCCTTTGCACACACTGGGGAAATGTCTGTGTATTGGTATCAAATTTGGCAGGACAACACTGCAGTTTCTGGAGCATTGCTGGAGGAAGATGATTCAAGTGTTGATTTGGAAATATTTCCCCTCCTTCAGCAAAGCATAAGGGAAAGCAAACAGGTACTTTTGGGAATAAAGCTTAGGTGTGTCAAGGTTGGTATTTCTAGCAAATAAAGTGCAGGTAATATAATAGCTCCATCAGCAAAATGAAGTAGGTGGCAGAAGGCCTGGGTGTTTGGGGCAATGAGTTTGTGTTCCCAATGACAGAAGTGCTAGTAAGGCTTATTTGCAGTACTTTGTTGTGAAGAGAGCCACAGCAGTCGATGTGAAATTATATGAAAATTTATGTGAGAATTTTTAGTAAATTCTTTGGGGCATTTGCCCAAGTTTAGTCACAGCTCAAAATCTTTACTCCCGCCTTATTAGTTTAAAGCTGTGATGGAAACTCAAAGTGACAGCGCTGTCAACACACTGAGACATAATGCCACAGAGCACTGTGCTTCCAGGCCAGCAAACAAAACATCAGCTTCTAAATGAAAAGGCATCAAAATAGGGAAAAAACACAAATGTGTGTTATATATCATCACGAGATAATACTATAAAGTAGAACAGCACATTTACTAAGGAATTCAAGGGTAGGAGTGCATGTGTTGGTAGATTCTGTTCATAGTAGTGCCATTATCAGGAGCCTAATTTATTTAGCAGTTGAGTAGTGGTAGCAGCCTGCTATTATTCTGAATGTTTGATTAAAAAGAAAAAGGAACTTCCACTTCTCCTTCATACACATATACACAAACCAAAGTGAGAAAAAAGTAAAGGAAAGACCTAGTGTGTAGTTCTTACATGCAAAAGTAAGCAAGGCAAGATGAAAATGCTTTGAAATTATCTTTCCTGTTTAAATTCAGACCTCTGCCACTTTCCCAGGATCCTATCAGACATTTAGGGCGCAGAGCTAGTTCCAGAAGAAGCAGCACGTTCGCCCTACTGCTTCATGTAAAACCTCAAGAGGAAACTGCAGAAGGAATGAACAGGACCATGGAAAACATCACATTACCTCCTTCCACCTGCTTCTGTGAAGCAGTCACCATCCTTTAAAATGGGTGGAAGTATTGAAGGGAATGAGGATGGTGACGAGCAAAGAAATGATACAGAACGAATATAGCTCATCTGACTTCATGGCTGTGGTCAAATGATGTGGCCTTTAGATCTTATGTGGGCACACTTCCCATGGACAAAGGCAGTAAAGCTGCATGAGTCCAGTCAGAGCAGGCAGAGGCCTTTACATAAGGGATGTGTAATTATATTAGCTTTAGAGAATGATAGTGAGGTGAAATAATTTTAGTGACACAAATATACATAAGAGATAGCAGCATATAAGATGTAGATCTTTCTTCAAGATCCACATGGGTTTTACAAAATCTCCCCAGGGTCTCTTGATATTGTAGGCTTTGTTGGCTTGGGTGATATCACATGAACTCTAGGATTCAGTTATCTGGGATCAGAAACAAAGTTGATCTTGAAAGTTTTCCGTGATTTTTACAGAAAACCCAAAACTCATCAGAACCCCAAACGCGATTTTATTCCCACTGACATACACATGAACACACAAAATCTTGATTGACAATTTGTAAACATAAAATTTTCTTGTTACTGCAATCAATAAGTAATGATCATTACTCCTGTGATTAACTATTGTTACTTTTAATAAATGTCCAACACAGGCCTTTAAAATAAACCAAGCTATTGCAGTGCCTAGAGTTCAAAAAAAAAAAAGTTATCACAGAGGAGGACATCCAAATTAAAGAGCTTTAAGTCTATATGGGTATATTGGGAGAATTACGGGCACAGAATAGGTTGTCATACAAAGCAGTAAACATGCCAAGTCTCCGGTGTTACAGCAGCAGTAGTATGCAATATCTGCAGAGTCTCCTGGTGAGACGCCAAAAGAAAAAGGGGAGCACTTCATTTGCTTCCTGCACCATCTCCCTCAATGACATAAAGCTAAGGCTTAGTAGTATCAACAGTAGTATCAGCATAGTAGTATCAACAAGGTGACGTGATGTTTTCCTACCGTACTCTGACACGAATACCTAAATTAACAGTAGAGATTAAGCCTGAGAGACTTGGTCATGAGCATATTCTAAAAAACCTAACTTTTCCTTCCTATGAAGAACGAAAAAGAAGCAGTACACCATGACAGTGAATAGCTCAGAGATCCTACTGAGAATACCCTGGGAAGGTTTTCCCCTAACCCTCTTTGCTCCTCACTAGTAACTGAATGTTGAAAAATTCTACAGATGTAGCTTACACACAAAACCAAAACAGACCAAGGTTTCAGTAAAAATATAAAGTTTCTGCTTTATGCTTTCTAAAAGAAAACATAACCAAATAGCATCTTCACAGACAGTTTTCCAAAATGGAGCCAATTCTTTTGTCTCTGAGGCAGTTACAGAGACTTGAGTTTGTATACTTTAATGATGAATGAAGCCCTGCAGACCATCAACAACTCAATTGCTATGGTGTCAGGGACTATTTGCCATAGTGTGTGATCAGAACACTTAGCTATGTTACGTGACACAAGACTTTTGCTTGTAATAGCACATTACACTTTTCTTGCTTCCATGTTTTATGCTCTTTCTGCAATTTTCCACAGCTGACTGGTTAAACATAAAAGAAACAGCTTTAGGACTGAACTTCACTGTGAAACCAAAGTCTGAAAAAGTTTAATTTTGCCTCCCTGTTTTCTTGGTCCTTCTTTGTTTATGGTTGAAATTGAAACTGTTATTTGAGAAACAAATTTTTCTACAAATTCTACCAATTCCCTTATCCCAGAGGTCAGCTTAAACCTGTCTTATAAATCTATATGCTAGACATCCAGGTAGCATCAATTATCAGAGATAAAATGCCCCGAGTTTCACTGGTTCACACAAATTGAGGATATAGTTCTCCAATTTTTGAAGCAAGATATCTGCAGGTTAGTTTAATGAGAGTTATGACTAAATAATGTCACGGAGCCTCCAGCATTTTAATAGAAGCACTTAATGACAACTTCAAGACTTGATTTTCACTGTTTTGCTTAGAATTTTTAGGGGTATGCAACACTGCTGTTCTTTATCTGGCATCCATATGTCTATAATAATAATTAAATAAACATGATTTATCATTAACAGAAAATTTTTAAACTACACAAAAATTCAAACACTTCAAAAGATTTTAAGTCTTCTGCTAATTCCATTTTTATGTTCTTTTCATAGCGTCTCCAAAGATCTATCAATATTTCATGATGAAATTCACCTCACTAAAGCACAAGTGTTCAAAACCCTGATGTTTAAATTAGGAACTGAGACTCCTAGGTGACACTATGCCGGGGCTGGACACACTGTCTCTTTCAAAGGGAATTGAGGCATTTTACAGTCATTTGCAATTAGTTAGTGGACCTACCCCTCACTATTGGCTGAAGAGAAAAGACCAGACTACCAGCTAAGATTCAGCAATGGAATTTCAGGATGAGATAGCTTGATTCATAAATTCCATTAATTTCATTTAGAAGGATTCACAGGAGCATAAATGTTTTCCTTTTTGTTCTCTCCTACATTCAGCACAGGGACATGTGTTAGCATCTCCAGTGCTTTAGAAGAAAATGTATCTCTAACACAAAAGATTCAAAGCCTTTGAACTTCTTCTGTGCCACAGGAAGAGGGAAGTTGAGCTCAAAAAGCCCTGCTGATGCCCTACGATCCTGCAATAGCACAGTATTTGTTGGCTAATGTTAAGAAGTGGACTTCATCCCACATTAGAGAGGAGAGGAGAAATAACTCTACAGTGTGTGCTAAACTGACCTGAGGGAAAATTCCTATTAGCAGGATACAAATCCAAGAAGTCTAGTTGTATTATAAAACCAGAGCAATACAACTTCTTCCAGGGGCACTATTTGTGCATACAGCTCACAGTGCAGTGAGGACTTAATCTTCATTGTGGCATCATTGCTGTAATGGAAATAAGAAATAAATGTAATAAAACACCACAAAAGGCAGAAGAATAACGCCTGTCTTAAAACTCATCAGATGAGTGATTTCAGAAAAGGAAATTAAACTGTTAAAGCAAAATACAGCAAGCTCTGACCCAGAAAATGCTCTCTATGATCCCCATTGTAGTTTGCAGGGAATGTTTGGCTTAGGCTGAGGGTGAATACTGACAATCTGTGCTATATAGCTGGCAAGTTTTAAAGTGTAAAACAACCATCCATGGGGAGAAGGGGTGGAGGGAAACAAGAATGATGCTCTGGTTCCTATATCTCCAGTGCAAACCTGGATCCTTGCTAGTTAAAAAGCAGGAGATGAAGGACAAACAGATAGGAATAACATGTAGCAACACATGACAGGATTTCAGACTACATGCTATAATAGCGTGCTATAAAGGATATGTACAGTAATTACCAATTTGTACCATCCACCCCAAACCCTTTCTATTTTTAAGTATAAGATACCGATTTTCTGAGTCTGGATAGCTTCTGGTGTTTCACTGTCTACCTCAGCTATGACAGCAGGATTACTCCATGGTAGCATCAGCAGAACTTTAGGAGGCTTAGCAAAATCTGTGGCAAAAAAAAGACTTGTTTCATATGATCACATAGACTCCAAAGGGGATTACACTTGGACTGCAGAATGGAGAGCTCATGTTCCTCATGAAAGCCTTTTTACTATGATTTTTAAGTGCTGCACGCAGTTCATCTCACTTCTTAGTAAGGTTTACTGGCCTAGGCTCTGCATTTTATTAACATAGCTATGTTGCCTGCTGATTGGAGCAGTACTGTGTGTGGACAGTTCAGCATGGGCCTTGCTCCATGAACAAGAATATTTCTAAATTCCTAGATCACATTAGTTGTACCTTGGGTACAAATATGCGGGTTTGGATCTGGCTGTAGATAGATAGTTCAAGGTTACATGCTAAGCCAAAGCTAAGAATTGTCTTCCCCCTCTCCATGTCCAGCCCTAGGCTATACTCTGATCCGTTAGTGGGATATGCATATTCATGGTTTCATAGCCTCCGGAACCAGGAACTTGTACAACGCCTTAGACATAGACACAAGTCTTCTCTTGGTGGAGAGCAACATAAAGCGATAGAGCAGAAAGGCACGCCATATGCTAAAAAGAGAATGGAGGCAAGGGAGGCTCTCAAGGACCTCCACAGAGCTTGAAAGCTGTTTCTTCTGCAGAACTTCTTGCCTGCAGATATGCTGTTTGCCCTTTGAAGGATGAATTCTCCCTCCAGCAGAGAAAGCCTGGTGGTATGGGCAAGGTATGACTTTCCTTTCTCCTTGCAGCACCTTTGTTCAATCTATAATCTAATGGTGCTATACTTCGATCAGCCTATGAAACTGCCATACAAGAAAACTGCACAAGGATCCTGAAAGGACCCCACTTCTATTAAAGGTATCTCCCTTGAGGATATGTTGAAGAACAATGTACAAAGACTAAGTTCTACATATGTGTAGCCTTACAGTCTTAATGCAATTTGCAACTCAGCTTTCCAACTGGAAAACTTCCAGTTTCCCTTCTCCTCTTCACAGAGATTTATTCTTTCCTTTGGATTTTTCATCCTAATGTAACAGTATAAAGCACAACATGGTGGATTCATTATTTGAGCCAACAATATAAATTTCATCTATCAAAACACCAGCTGTAGACTACAGGTCACATCTTCATAAATTACACTGGAAAACTTAATGGAGGTGTCATTCATCTGTACTATAATTATGATGATAAAATAGGACATGTATATACTTTAAAAATTAAAGTACATATTCCTATTCACAGTAAAGTCTCCCTCTATACAGGCTATAACATGCAAACAGAAAAATATTAATCAAACTTTTCCAAAACAAAGTGAAAGGATTTCTGTTTTTCTTTCAATATATTGCTTTGACCAAAAAAAAAAAAAAAAAAAAACCCACAAAAAAACCCAAACCAAAACACCAACTTTCATAACACCCGTTTTTCATTTTCAAAACTTTCCAAGCACATGTCTACAGATATAATTGGGCCACATGTATATTTGATAGTCAAAACTGAGTTTCTTAGTTTAAGTTCTGTACCAAAATGGAGGGTAAAATCCTAATAGTCTTCTTCTTCAGGGCCTGACTGGATCTTCATGAAGCTTGTCAAGTCTTGGTATATAGCCTTTCAAACAAAAATGCTTAATTTGGAGTCAGTCTGGAAAATCTTGTAAAGTAGGTCTGATCCTCTGCTGGAAGAAGTCATAGATGTGATGATGATGTATGATGGAAACAATATCTTCAGTGACTTTGTATCATTCTCATTAGAAAGCAGCCAAAACCTACAGACAGCAGAGCCAATTTATAAGCTAGCATCAGCTTTGTTGTTCTGATACCACAAAGACACTCTGGCAGCTCTTGTGCAATACTGGGATCTGGCAAAACAAATACTGAAGGAAGGGGCTTTATAACAGAAACAACCTCCTACTTTTCATTCTAGGCCTGCAGTTTCTCTAGCAGATTATTCACAAAATTGTCCAGTATTGTCACACTGAGTATAATTCAATGACGACTGTAATGAAATTACAGCTAGGGAAAATCGACTAATACTGATTCATGTAAGGAAACCAGTGTCTATGATACAAACATACTTGCTAGGTATCCATTTGATTACCTTTGTTGACTTCACTTTTATTTTTTTTTTTGATTGAATAGTCCTCCAGACAGATGTTTTTTCTATTTTTGCTTTCACATCAGACCTAACCTAATCCACTCAATATCTTGAGTATTTTGCAAACTGAGGCAATGTCAAGCAACAGTTGCATACTGCAATTCCACACAGGCAAATCCATGCAAAATAAAACAGTCACACTACTATCCTGAAATAACTGGAAGAATCCTATTCCTAGAGAGTCAGAGGAGAAGTGATTTTGGAGTAAGAGATACCATAATTAGCCAGAAACTGAAATAAAGTTGATCTGAAAAATTACATTTTTTTATTAGGGACAATTGTTGATATCTATAGAAACAAAAACTATCCAGAGCAGATTAAGGAAGTCCATTAATTGCCTTTATTCATTTTAGGGATAAGGGGATTCAAGGACTAGGGGATTCTGTTTTCTCTCTTGAATGCAGCCATCTCCCTAGGCCCCAGGGATGTCACTCACAGGGAGAATCAAAGTCTGTATTAAGTGCCTTGGACAACGCATCCCATTTATATGCTCCAAATCACAAAGACTTAGCACAGTAATCTCCCCCCATTCTTGCACCATGATGCTAAAGCTGCAGAATGGTACTGACTGCTGTGTGTGGAAAGAGTTAATACTGATTCCTAAAGGAAATAGGTAGCTATGTTACTAATGCTGGACAACTGAAACAGTCTTTATTCTCCCTGTGACCCCACACTGCCAGCTGCCAGCCTTTCACAGGCACAGGTTACTACCTGGCACTTGAGAAATGCTGTAGCTCCCCTCCATTATTCTGATGAGGTTTTTTGTATTTTCTTTTTTTTTTTTTTTCCAGAGCACTGTATCTTTTCCTGGGAACAAGTCACCAGAAGGGAGCTTTTTAATCTGTCACTCAGGGACTCATATAAGCAAGTACCTGTATAACAGGGTTTGTGGGATTCGGGGAAGATTGAGTTCTTCAGTCAAGACTTGAAGGTGTGACCTCCTGATTTGGAAGACAGAGTGCTACTCCTGGAGTTTACCACTTCCACCATCCTCCCCATCTGTTTTTGTCAAGCTCAAGAATTGTGCTGCCAGTGGAAAAGGCTGCAGTTCTTAATGAAATCAGAAGTGCTGGGAATTAAATCTGTGGTTTCTGAAAGATCATCAGCACTCTGTTTTAACCCTTTTTTCTTTCCTTTTTCAGATTCAGATCTTTCTCTGTTAAAAACTGCCAGACACTTGCTCTTTTTCTTTTTGCAATTAATTTGTAGTATTTGTTTACAAATATGCTCATTAACATTCCAAGATTTTTTTTTTATTACTTTTCTTTGTTATAATATCAGACAGAAGCATAAAACAGACAAGCAGACAGACATATTGCTCAGGAAAATACTCAGTAAACCACAGGAGACAACTATGGAACAAAGACACAAATACTGATTGTGTTGGAGTAAATCCGAAAACAAACATTGCACTGAATGGATCAGATTTTCAGCTGATGAAGACTGGTTTCACTTCCCAGTGAAGGATTCACCGCTCAATTTACCTCTAGTTTTACCTTCAGCTGAAATAAGAATCTGGAGGCTGGAGGCTCCAGACCTTGGAGCTGAGAATAGGAAGAGTTAACCCCCAACAGACGTCACCCGGTATGGAACTGCAGCTGTCTACAGAACCTCAGGCATTTGGTACTATTCTCCACTAAGTGAACGATAGTGAAAAATCCTTTCTTAAGATGTTTTTGTGTTCTGATCATCCTCTTGTTGGTGGGCTTTTTTTTTGCTTTTTTTTTGGTTCATTTGGTTTTTGGCTTGATTCATTGGTTGGTTTCATTTTTTGTTTTCAGTTTCTGGGTATTTTTTATATGAAGAAAACACAGAAAATTGTCTCCTCCCAATATTGAGGAGACAGAGCTGTTGTCCTGTGGACAGAGCACAGGACCGGAGATTAAGTTTATCTTCCCATATTTCATAATCATTTGCTGGGTTGCTTCAGGCAACTTCCCTATCATTCATTTTCTCCATGTCCAAAATAATAAGTGATCCTAGCATCTTTGTGAGATTAATTGCTATTAAGATTTATTGTGAACCAGTTTGGGTGTTATTATTTTCCTCATTATTGTTAATACTTATTACTATTATTATTGTTGTTATTATGCTTCTGCACTGATGAGAACAGCTTAAAGCATATACCACTGTGCTGGGATCTACAACTTGCAATAGAAATACTAGCCTGAAAGATAACCTTGCCACTAACAAGGTAAAAATGAGAGCACCAAGCAACTCGATAGCCTGCTTCACTGATAACAAGGCTTTCAAATACCCTGAGCCAGATTCTGTTCTCAGCGAGATGAGTGTAAATCTGAGGGGTCCTGCTGAGGTCTGCAGGACTATAGGGAAATTACTGAAAGTCAGAATTTGGCCCGGCGGTACTTAAAGTAAACGTGCTCACTCTAAAGAGCCTGATACACATTGGTGCTCAGTGTGCTACACAGAGAAAGAAAAACAACAGAGACACACATGCTAATTAAAACTGCAGATGTGACTTGGTGGCTAGATTAAATAACACCTCTGGAAAGAGGGGGAGCTGCCAGATATAAAAGCAGAAAGCTCCTCAATTAAACTGCTCGATGGGCTGTTGCTGATCTAATTTCTCCTAATTTCTAGAAGCAGAGCCAATAGCCCTCTCTTTCTGAGTGATTTCTGTCAGTTAAATGCTGCCCCATACCTAGTCCCAAGTGCAGTTTGACCTTTTCCCCTTACAGTTAACCTAGGAACTCAGGTGGGTATTTAAAGAGCACTTAAGCACTCCTATTTCATTCTGTTTGGGTGAAAACAGAGCAGATAGGGCACCTGTGGGCCTGAGACCACCAGAACAGCTTGTTTTCAGCCCTTTTTAGTTGCAAAAAGACTACAGAAAGCTTAAGTTACAGACAGGACAACAGTCAGCAATGCAGATGGAAAATACGTGGGTCAAGGCTATGCATGCTAAAGCCAGCTCATGACACTGCATTTAATCTCTTAGGTAAAATCAGTCCTATTTCCATTGGACTCAGGTAGTCGCTTTGCAAGAGAATTGCACTGCCACAAATCATGCACAAAACTTTTCTTTTGGGTTCTGGGAATGACTAAGAATTTTAAAAAAATCACAGTCATTCCAAGGGAAGAAAACAAACAACTCAAAAAAAAAAAAAAAACAAAAAAATAAAACCCACACAAACTGAAAACTGAAAATACAATAAAGCTAAGCCTCAGTGCTGAAGACAATGTCTCCTGTGGTTGCTATTCCTACAACAGCTGCTGTGTGGCATTGCTCCCCTTCAGATGAAAAGAAGCAGTGTTCAATGCCAGTGAGTCAATAGCGCTTGCTGTAGCGCAATTCTTGAAGACTGTCCTATTCCCTGTCCTCGTAACAAACTGTTCTAATTGTTATGTTGACTATTATGGCTAAAATGGCAATGCTCTGCTCTTCAAGAATTTTTGTCTATATTTCTGCAAAGCTACAGGGAGCAAAAAAGTGCCTTTTACAAATTATTATTATTTAAGAAAAAAAGAAACGCCTTGAAAAATAATCTGCTGGCTATGAAATCTATTATGAAATATATTTCAATTAAAAGGCTACATAATTTATATGCATAAGCTTTTCTACCATCAAGTTTATATTTTTTTTGTTGTCTTGTCATAATGCCCTGAAGTAAGCACTTCTGAATTTTAAACTTTAGCATTTATCTTAGCAATCACGCTGTGAAGACAAATATCCCTTGAGGAAGATACACAATTGGATCTTGTATACGAGTAAGTTAGGCTTTGTACAGGTTATTACTGCACTAGGAAGCATGGGGGTTCAATAACAACAATTAGCATTTAGAGATACACTGTTTATGTTCAGTGTATTTTACATGCTGCAGTTAATTAAAGCCATGCAACGGTTGTGATTCTGAAGCTCAGTTCTGGGATCCTTGGAAACATTTGGGTGGCATAAAAGAATCATAAAACACTTGCAAAATCTTCATGAAAAAATTCTCCTAGCGCTAAACTTTCTGTAGGGGTCTTTTTCTCATGTCTCTTTTGGCACTGGGGACATGGAATATGTAAGGTTACAAACCAGTATGGTAAAGCAATACTTCACAGACACAGCAGCTACTCCTGAAGTAAACATTACAGTTCAGATTTTCACCAGTTAAAACAGTTCCTGCACATCTTTGCACGGTCAGTGTGAACCATAAGGGTGAACTGGAAAATTACCATTTTTTTGTGGATGGGCTATCTTTTTAGTTGGCTCATTTCTTTGATCCGGTTCATTGAGTGGCCATATAAAAGATCTTGGGGGCAGCAGAACCCAGGAAACAGCTTGAGAAGAAAATACCTGGGGACAAGAAAAGAGTGAGGACAGTTATATAGGTTAACATAAGTGAGCATATCACACACCTTAGTTCAAGGATGCTAACCACTAGGTTGGGTGTTTAACTTAAATTGGGGTGTATTCACCTTTAAGCCAATCTAAGACTACACTGTTGCAAAAGGGGACAGATATCCTCTGTGGAAAAACGCCATCACTCAGATGGCCCTGTGGCCAGCCAGACCTTACTGCAAACCATCCAGAAAAAATGATTAGGAAAATCTGGCATGGGGAGGAGGTGTTAATGCATGGTTGGGAACAGAGTAAAACGTGTTCAGGCCTTCTTGACACCTGTGTAAACTTTTAATAGCTGAAACTGATGGTGAAACTGCACCTACAGACTTTCTTTGGAGGAGACTCTTTGTCTCTCCTCCTTTGAAGGAGTCTCTTTCACTTTGCTGACCACAGAAAAAATATATGACCATTTGACCACTGAAGTAGACACTAAAGTAGCTTTTGAATAACAATTAGAATTAATAGGGTCCTCTGAGCCAATGCAAAGTCCTAGAAACAAAACTGGCTTCCCAGCACGTGCTTCCTGTCCTCTGCAAGAAGGTCTCTATTGAGAATGGTCCTGATGCTTCTTTGACTTAAAATCTGTCCCCTTAATGTGGGCAGAAAACCTATAAGAATAAGAAGGTGACCACTCAACCAGTGAGCAGCAGAGCCAGGAGCAGGTCCCAGGGCCTCCTTGCTGGCTGCTCTCCCTTCCAGAATGCCTGCCAGCCTGCAAGAAGCCACTGCGGTGGTTATTTATCTCTACAGTGAGGACTTGCTCTCAGGCATAGTCTTATCGATTTCAGTGCTGGCTATAGTGCTTGTTTTGTAACCTGAACAACTTATGCTCTTCTCTGCCAAGTAGCATGAAAGCTGAGCAGCTATTAGGGCCCCATAACATTTCAGAGAGTATTACTGCCTTTGTCCGGTGTTGTTATTGCCTTTAGACTTCATAAGAGGTGAGGATCCAGATCTATGATTCTGATGTTTACCAATATAAGTTCAAGAGCCTTTGTTGTTTTTTGTTGGATTTTTCTTTTTTTTTTTATTTGATCCTGGTTCCTGACTTCCTACAGTCATTCTGTCCGACTCTAATTCCCCTTTCCCTGCCAAACTTTTGGAGCTTTTCACCAGTTTCAGCTAACTGTGGGACAGGAAAATTTATATGTAAATTCTCAAGCGCTTTTAGGAAAAGAGACAAGTTTTTAGGGGATCTATTCCCAAAAGAGCATGCCCATGAAAGGATGCTCTGCCTGGAAGGATGGCTGATCAGTTGTCATTAGATGTTCCAGCCCAGCAGTCATCAAGCATGTAGCTCGGAACCCACTTCTACATGCAGTGACCTTGCTCTGCCTTGTAGAGACACGGTGCATAGGAGGCAGCAGGAATATTATGGGACAATGTGGGGTTATGGGATAGTTGTTAAAAACCGGGCTTTTGTAGTTTTGTTTCTAATGGATATGGGATTTATTTCCTTTCTTATCCCTGCTCACTGTTGCCCTGATTGTGACATCCTTGTTTTTATATAACAAACCTAGAGATAGGGCCCCAGTCATCTGTCCAATGCACCAGCAGCAACTGTCTGTCCTCAGCATTTGATCCATTCTTTTTCCTCACTCCTCCACGGAGGCCCGAGAAAAGAGGAAAAGACCTTAAGCTGTAGCAGAACTGTAGTTCAGCTCCCTCCGCTGCTCGGATAAGCTGCTGTGTAGCCGTGTTGTGTGCTACGACTGCGCTTTGCAACTGAACAATTGCTCAGCCCAGATTATTCAGAGGAAATTTCCTGAGACCATACAGGCAACTAGGAAATAACCTGCCAGTGAAGTTTAAATATATATATACACACACATAGCAAGGCACAAACAGTTTGAGATTCCCTTTCCGAAGGTAAGAAAACGCTGCCCTGATCAATTGAGATTGAGAGTTCAGGGCGGTCTTACTTGCTGGTATTATCTTGCAATCTATTTTTAATTACAAGCATTAGTGGGAGATCTTAAAGAAATTTACTAAAATACAGTTCTTTTAGAGCTTTTCTGTGCCAGTACAGTTTTTCTTCTATGTCTCTCTTTGTGACATCCCCCAAACAAACGAGGCTGACATTTGTGATCACTGTTACCATCTCTTTAGCTTTATAGTATTGTCTTAAACAATCCTAAGGCTGAATTTCAGGCTAGTGTGCTCATTTTTAGTGTCTCAGCACTGGAAAGTCCCTCTGGGTATGGTGCACAGAGCAGAATCTCCCCCTCTCAGGACAGTAGGGTACACACTGTACTCCACCCGACTCTTCCCTACCGGGAGATTCATTTTGCCCTGAACTCATTCATGCACTGGAGCAGATAATAAGAACTAAAATATATATAAATATATATATATATATATAAAATAAATAGATACATGCAGTGTAAATCAAAGTAATTCTACTCAAGTCAATACAGCTATGCTGATATTCACTAGATGAGGGTTCAGCTTAAAATTTCTATGGTAGAAGCAGCCGTGTTTCAGCATTACCTGCAGCTTTCTCAGAGTACCAGTATTTTAAGCATGCAACAAAACAGCAAACCACAGTGTAGCCATTGCTTCCTTGTCACTGGTTGCTTATTTTAGACAGGAAGAAATCTGTTCCTTTCAAAATATAATGGAAAAGATTACTAACCACCAAATATATAGCAGCTGGAGATGCCAGTTTGAATGCAACACACACATCAAAACACAAACATTTTAAGCAGGTTCTAGTGCACGACCAAAAAAAAAAAAAAGAAACTGTATGTAGATAGCAATGCACTTCTATCCATCCTCTCTGCTTTCATGTGTTTTGATCATTTCAGGATATTAAAAAAAAATAAAATCTGATGAGTGCATAAAAAGAAAAGGATTCATTTTGGAGTTGTAACCTAATCGGCTCCAAATCTCTGCAGGTTGTAGGACACACCACTGAGTTGAAGTCGTGTTGAAGAAACAGCTTAAAATGACTCACAGTCCCCTGTTTCTGGGAAGATTAGGTATTTGGAGAGAGAGGGAGAAAGGGCAGGTGTTTGGGATTTTTTTGTCATTCTTTCCCCAAAAAAGAAAGGAACAGCTTCAAATGCTACAAGCATCCTGTTTGAAAAGGTGACTTCAGAGTGCAGGACTACCTGGAGTTATTTTCCCAGACATGGAAAGTGGCACTAGGTGGGCTGCGTGATCTCCAGGCAGTCGTGCTCTTTCTTTGTGAAATGCTTTGAGATTTCTGATTCAAACCACTGGTTCAGACAAAAAATCTTAGCAAAATTAAGATAGAGGAATAAGTTTTCTATAGGATTTTTAAACCAATCTGAACAATTCTATTTGCAGTGATATTATTCTCCCTGCAGATTTATCATAGGATGTGAAAATTCTACAGAAGGGGTAGCATCCTTTATTAAATTAAGTGGCTATTTAGAGTAATTTCTATAGAATCCAATTTAATTTTTATAAGCCCCTATAGCTTTCAAACCTTTTCCATTCTGTAGGATTTCTCCATAGGGACAGTTATTAGTGGCTGCAGGATTTGATTCACAGCAAAGTTGTTTTGTAGAAAGGAAAAAATGGCTTCACTCTGAAAGATCTCAGTGCAAAGCAGGGTCTGCTTTTGCCAGCAACAGCCCTAGGATGATACAACTCCTGCAGCCAAACTTGAGCTGGGTATACCCACAACACTGATATGAAGCTGTACAAGGGTTCAGGGGCACTTTACCCAAGTGACATTTTGAGGGTTCAGCCCCCCAGCGGTCTGCTTTTTTTAAAAAAAAAAAACAACTTTTTTTTTTTTTAATATTTTGAGGTTAAACTTGTACAGCCACCAGCTGATTGGGAAATCAGGCTGCTCGTAGTGAGTAACTCAGGTATAAAAGCAAGTTTTTTCAGGGGGGAAATGGCTCCTTAACCTGCCATTTGGTAGAAGCTGGTAGTTTCTCAGCACCAAGTTACACCCTGTCAATTTGGCTGTGATCTTGCAGCTCTTATCACCCTCCCCGTTACCCGGCTGCTTGCAAACTCTTTGAGGCTGCATTTTACGATGCAGCAATACACACGGTCTCTGTCAAAGCCAGTTCAGGACAAAGCGTGGAGGAGAAGCAACTCGGCCAGAAGCAATAGTTCCTCTACCCCAATGCTCAAATGACTTAGCTAGACAAAAAAATCAGGTTCACAATTTCTCTTAAACGCTGAATCCCGCTCTTGTGCCTAAAAGAACTTTGCAAACACATGTTCCCTGCTGCCTTCCCAGCACAACCGTGGCCCTCGGAATCAACAGCAACGAGATGCGGCGCAGACCGAGGGTTTCATTTTGCCAGCAGCCTGCAGCATTAGGAGCGTGCAAGTCGTACACACCTTAAGTTTTAACGGTTGCCATGGCGATGAAAGGAGGCATTACAAAATGCACAAGCTGTTGAACATGTTGCCGGAGCTGAGAGGAAGAGCTAAGAATAAACTTTGGGCTAATTCTCCGTAACGGCGCGCTCCGAGCAGCTGCTGCTCGGCCAGCATCACATCCCAGTCAAGCGGCTCGTTAATGGGAGGCAGATTGGAGCGGGAGGGTGTCGCCCCGCTGAGCGCTCCCGGGGCATGGTACCTCACAGCCACGAGGCTGCAAATGGAGGTTTCTAAAGAAAGAGCGAGGCTAATTTTATTATGATGATTATTATGACTATTTAATGCCTTGCTTCCGTGGGGCTGACAGACAAGATCGCGCCAGCTGTGTAGGAAGAGCCCTTCCTTATTTGAGTGCTAACTGCAAAAGTCCCCTCACGATGAAGGCTTTGGTGATCAGCTGGAACAATGGAAAAGGTGTCTGTCTGCCCGGCCCTGCTGCTGAGAAAGGACCAGGAGCTTTGAAGGGGGGAGCAGGGAGCAAATGCCACCCTTCACCATTTTTGTAGCAGGGCATGTGTACTCCTGACAGGGTGTACCCAAAGGGGAATCACGTCAGGGGTCCAAGACCCTAACTCAGGGGGTGAAGGTGGCTTCAGGGATGTTTAGCAGACAGACCAGCCCTAGTTCCCAAAGCATCCTGTCGCACAGACACAGGATGTGAGTGAGGCTGAGCTGGCAGGTAAACGCACCATGTACTCCCCAGAAAGCCGGCCTGAAAAGCAGTTTTCCTTTTTCCATCTCCCTCAAATGTGCGTCTCCACACTCATGGTTTGAAGCAGAATTTTCTGAGCGGGCGCGGGTAGGCAGACTGTTTTTCTGCCTGACAAATACCCACTAGATGGCAACATCCCTCATTCCCTCACCCAGCACGGCAAGAGCCTGGTCCCTCTTGGCGCAGGGGTGTGTGTATGGGGGGAGGCAGATAAGACACGGGGATCGTGGATGCTATCGTGGACTGAGATGTCCTAAGCACAAAGAAAAATAGATCAGCAGAATATTCATTAGCAAACTTATCCTAGTTTTAAAAAGAAAATTGTCAACAACAAAATGGGCATTACCTGTAGCTGCTAAGGACATAAAAGGGTATTTCTGAGCATCCGTCCAGAAGCAATTTCAGGCCTTGTAACTCAAATAAACCCCTCTATTAAATATATAAAGAACTATAATCTCAAAAACAATTTGATCTCTGTTCTCCTTGCCCTCTCTTCTCCCAGACTTTTTCTGCTGCCTTGTCTTTCTCCCAAGCATCGTCTTAAACTAGTTTAGATTAGAAGCATTTTGTGTATGTATCTGTTTACATATCTGTAAAGTGCTCATCAAACTTACGGTTTAACATGCAAAAACAACAGTAAACTATCCAGGCTTCCTTCTGCACAGAACACATTCAGGGCCCAGGCTCTCAATCTCAAACCTAAATACATATGTTCTCATGCATGAATATACTAGAGATGCACATAAAAACACAAAGGGAAATAAAACTTGTTGAAGAAGCAGAAGGCAGAAGAAAGGATGGGATAGCACTTAAAAAAAAACAAAAAGGGGGTAAGCTTTTCCACAGAATGCGATAGTTATCCAGCATTAAAGGGGATAGTGGGATAATATCACCATCTGATGTGACAGCTCATCATGAAGTAGAAAAGGTCAAGTTTTGAGTCTCCCATGTAGGTCAATATATGGCAAGTTTCTTCGAAATATTACCCCAGCCCTGCCACAGGCATACGGTAATGATGTCCTGGGTGATGAGGCACCTGTGATTCAATGCAGAGAACTAAGCACTCAACCCTATGACACCCCCAGAGAGTGTCTAGCTTGACAAACTGATAATCTTCAATCTTCAGGTTTTATCCACCTTAGTTTCAAAGGCAGGGCAGATGTGTCTCTCATGAGAAAATGAGCCCATCAGCATGTGTTGAATTTTCTTTGCTTGTTTCTGTTCCCTTTTCCTTTGAAATACCTGGTGATTTTGATTTTACAGTTATAGAACTTTGCTCCAATTTGTTTCTTGCAATATAAGCAAACATGAGGTTCAAACCAAACTCGGATTTAAAAAGGGATAAAGGTAAAGAGTTTGGGAAAACAGTGCCACAACCAGTGTTTTCTGTTCTCTACCGAAATTGAGGCCGGGAACGAAAAAGATGTGATGAACTACGAGATTTGACTTGTTGGCTTTTGCCTTCAAGCAAGGTCCTTCTAGAAAGCATAAAATTTCCCACCACTTCCCCCCCCCCCCCCCCCCAAAAAAAAAATAAAATGTGGGGAGTTGGGGAATGAGAGGGGGTTCCGTAAATATGGTAAGCTAGAGTGTGACTGGCACAGAAACGTTTGTAGCTAGATGGGCTGGAACATTGTAGTGTAAGGAAGACCATCCACACAACAGATAAAACCCAGAGGAAATATACAGAGAGCAACAAATACTGGAACTGTGTTTTTGTAGTGTTTAAAGCTAATGCAATAAGAAGGCCCTCAGCTTCAGTAACTCATCCGTAACACTCCGGTGTAGCTCATTGCAGGTCTTACAAGAAACAAGAGACTGGTGATGTCTTATCTCATGCTGACCACTCTCCCCTTTAATCAGCAGATGAAATCTGTGCCATGGCAAATCATAGACTTACAGGGGCACAGGACACTTTGGCAATGGATTCAGATCATTTTCCTCAAGCTATTTAAGAATGGTCACTTAGGACATATGTACACTGAATGGCGAGGGAAATTAACACTGCCACATATTGGTTATCCACACCTACTCTTGAAACGAACATGTTTCCAATTAAAAGTGAAAAAGACAATTGTTGAAGTCACTTTGGCAGTGAGAACTCTCCAGCTGCCTCTAGATTCCTGAATAAGTGAAATGTTTGACACAGAAGCATATGTTTTTGGCAACGTTGTTTAATCGTTGTTTTAAAGGGAAAATTGAAATTCTACAAGGTGTGAAAAAAAAGATCACTGGAACACTTTCTGTTTGGAGTGACAGAGACTATGTCACCCTTCTTTTCCTTTTCTCTGTAGACTTTCATTTTACAAGAACTGCCTTACAAACGAACAGATAGGGAACACGCAGGGTAGGCACACAGCACAGGAAACCGAAGGTAGCTGCAGCCTCACATAACAGAGTCCCAATCTGCAAAGTACCAGAAAGGGTCTTGGAAGAAGAAACACAGTCTGAATTTAAGACCAATTAAACTCTTAACAGATTAATCCCCATCTTTAAAAATTTGGTCTTTAGATCACTTGTTAAACCTGAAGAGGTAGAGTGTGGATGACATACATAACCTATAAATAAAAGCTGGTGAAGTTACAGTTTACAGTTACTGTAAGTTACTGAAGTAACTGAAGTTAAAGGCATCCCACAGCTTTGCCAAGGGTCTTACATCTCCCAACCTGGCACCTAAACCTGGACTGTCTCCCACTTTCTCAAGCCAGGAACTTGCATAGGACCATCCGAGTCATCTAACACTGTCTGCTGCTATCAACAGGTCAAGTCAAAGTGGAAAAAGACCTAAGACATTGTAGCTACTGCACATGTGCCTGTAGTTGCAAATCACAGTATTTGGTTCTAGAAACCAACACTTGTCTAACTTCCTTTTCAAAATCTACTTTACTTTGTGGAAATATAAGTGTTTTTCCACTCGCAAATATAACATTAATGAATAATCTGAACTTTATGCCACAAAAAAAATCAACAAAGTATTTTCTCAATTAGAAACCATTAATAACAAAACAAAAAAACCACAACACAAACAAACAAGCAAAACCAACAACAAAAGCACAACACCACAGTAAAAACTTAGCACATATCAAGTGTTCCTTCCAAGTACTGCTTAAAATGAAGCTTTTATTCCCTTCTTTGCATTCAGTTTCTTAGCCAGTCTTCGTCCCAATATAATGTGTTTTCCTTCGTATTCCATGACGGCTTAGTTTCCTTAACAGCCTTTTGTACGAGAATTTCTCAAAAGCTTCTTGAAAGTCCTAATAGATTATGTCAGCCAGTTCTCCTTTATCCAATATTTATTTGACACTTTCAAAGAATTCTAGTAAATTAAAGGAGCTTGATTTTCCTTTACACAACACACATTTCTTTGTTTGTAACATATCATGCTTATCTAGGATTTTTTATAATCCTACTTTTAATTATCATTGCAGTCCATTTGCTGAAGTAAGGCTCACTGGTGTGTAATTCCCAGGATCATCCCTAATGTCTTTTTAAAAGACAGATAAAACATCTCCAGTGGATGATGTTAATGAGATATTGTACATTTCTGTTAGCAGCCCAACCACTTCGTCCTTAAGTTCCCTCAGCATCTGGTCCAGGTGGCTTGTTACCCAGGTTGGAATCTAGCCAGGACAGAGGGGTTAACACCTCTACCCATGAGAAAAGTGCTTTGAAATCTTTAATGGCCAGATGCATCGAGAACATCAACCTCTATGTATCTGCTGATGTTCGGCTTTTCCAGGAGCACAGAGCCCCATGCTGGGAAAATATCATGACTTTCATCTGTGGACTCAAAGGGCAGGGTTTTCTTGTAGTTTTATAGACTAAAAAACTGATAGACCCATTTCAGCCATTTGTATACAAATATGCAGCAATTAGAGTGAATGAATGAAGCTCATTCCATAATTCCACTGAGCACTATAGTATCATGTAATCAGTTTATTCTACCTGCAACATAAAATTCCACTTAGTTACACAAGAGTACATTTTATCAATTATTGATTTATGAACATCTAAGGCTTTCTTCAGTCACCATTTATGCTCTTGGTTTTATCATCTCTGCTGTGCTGAGAGTAGTGTCATACTGTGGCATAGTCTATACTATTTAAAATTCCACATACTTCAGTAGATTACCCCATTAACCATTATGTTTTCCAGGCTGTATAGATTAAAGTAATTAAACTTGTCCTCAAAGACCTAGCTCTTTGATTATGGGATCATTCTACCGCCTGCAGCACATTTGAGGTGATTTGCAGTAATATTGTCTTTGGGAATTTAGTGACCATATTACACTGACAGCAGTGAGAGCTGGTGGCCTTTGCAAAAAAACAAATTTCATCTGTGCCCCTTAGAAAATATCTCACAGAGACATGTTGGGGCAAGGCCCAGTGTTATGGCTGGATAGATGGCTTTGGGAGACTGGCACTGCTCTGCGTAGCCCCCTAAATCAGGTCTTAGTGTTTCAGGCTGTAATGAACTTGCAACTGTGTTCTGGTTGGAAGTGACTGAAAGAGGTTTTCAGAAGACTGTATGTTGGCCCACGTGAAATGAGTTGGAGAGCATCAGCAGAGAGAACAGGTGCCCATATCATACTTAAACCAAAGTATCCCACTCAACTCTCAGTATAATAATTTCAGCATCAAGGCTAAGGATTAAAATGAGAATGGTGACTAAACTGCTTTTCCCTCCTGCAGAGGTGTCCCTTCAGGTCAAAGGAAGGCATGTTGGACTGAAAATGTCAGGAAACCTGCATATTTTCTCACTATGCTTTATCTTTTCTATGGATAAAGGGAGATTTAAGAATGTCAATCCTGCATCTTTCCCTGGCATGAAATTTGCTAAAAAAAGTGTAAAGGAGGCAAAAAAAATTGATAAGTGCAGACAGGCTGCTGATGCATTGTGGAGAAATTTTCAAAACCATTCCCTTCAGAAATGATTCATGTTATGTGTCATATATTTTCTCTTTTTCTCTGTACTTTTTCCTTCTTACAAAAGACTGGAAAACAGGATCCTCGCTGCTTAAGAGTTAATCTGCTTTGGCTACCTATTCCTCACCTGCAGTCAATATTCTGCCTCTGTGACAACCACAGCTATGAATTTATTTATAAAGCAGCAGTGCTCAGGGGCCCCAGTAGGGATCAGCATTTCATTTATAAGATGCAGCAAAACATAGCTCTGTCCCATCTGACTTTTTTTCTTAATAAACAAGGGATGAAAGAATGTAAGTAGTTATTCCCATTTTACAGATGGAGAACTGGAAACCAAAGAGATTAAAAGGCAGATGCAGAAAAGGATTTAGATGATAAACTGACTGCCACTGAGCCTGCCTCCCATATACTCACTACCCTGACTTGTGGCCATGTGCTCTTAGAATGACCTATGTATTTCATGGATTCTTAAATTTTTGACTGAATTCCCCAAGATACATGTATTTCGGCCATAAGATAACCTAAATCTGCAACTATTTCAAACCAAAATTCCTATTGGGATTCAAAACTTAGGTTTTCATTGCATAGCTCGTCAATGTGCCTGCTGGACTGAGGTTCTCAGAATATAATGATGGCAAATCTCTTTTACACAAGAACCTAACAGAAACCAAGAACCCGAATCACAAATTTACGGTGATGTTTTGTATTTCTGTATTTTGTTCCATGATTTTGCATTAAATCCAGAATCTAGATGTAGGCTTGTGTTCAGTTTCACCACTTAAGGTGCAAGCTATAAAGGACTGAATTTAAGTGTGCTGCTGTCCCAACAAGTCATGAGGAACTGAAATGAAGGGTCTTTGCTTACATACCTGAATATTGCTGTTGGAAACAATTCCTATGGCCCAAAGGCCTATTTTTATTCAAATACTATCTTCAGAAATGGGGTTGGAATCGGACAGATAAGGTGTTTGTTTAAACACTGTCTCATTTAGCACTGGTGATCCAGCATCGTGGTTAAAGCTTACCTGAAACAGGACATAGGTGACCTAGTAGAATGAATTCTGTCAACATCAGTCAGAAGTTCTTGGTAAGGACAGTGGGAGGAGATAGCTCTCACCGCTACATCTCCTTTTGCTTCTCTAGCTTTCGTCCCATGTAGCTGTGTTTACAAGCTCTCCCAGCTTCAGAAAGTTCCTAAATCTCACTCTGACCCTGGCTGTATCTCTCAATCTCTTCTCTTGCCATACATCATAAGGACACTGTCCCTTAGATCCACAAAGGGATGATGAGTGAAACAAAAGCTCTCAGCAATTCTACAGTTCATACCAATTCATTCAGGTCTGCAGTTCAGGAATGTTCCCAAGTATTGGAGCTCAAATACTGTTAAAGAATCTCTGATATGGTTAACTTGGTGAAAAATTACTCTTTCCCAGAATTCCTGGGACTATTCAGGACTATTTAAGTATTAGAGGCATTCACGGTTAACAGCTTAGTCATTGCCACCCATTCGTGGAGGATAAAATAATATCATGGAGGCAAGTCTCTTTGTGCCACTTGGCTTCAGTGCCAGAGAATAGTTCCAATACTAGTATTATTATATTTGTATTGATAGCGATGTGGCTCCGTGAGTCAGATTGGGAGTAAGACTTTTATTTTCCTCTGTTTCTAAGAAGTTTTTGGTTTTGCATAGTTGTGCATTATAATGAAGAACAAGATTTATATTGTTTTCTTGTATAAAGAATACCAATCTCTGAGCTACAGTAAATTTGCATGCTTTCACTGAAATCCACAGGACCATGATTAAATTTGAACTAACGATTAAATCTTTTGCTCAGTTATCACCCAGGTTCTTAGTGCTTTGCAAGATCAAGCTGTAAGGGTCTAATCCAATTATCTTTGCCAAAGGAAGGTTGACTTTGACTCCGTGTTGCAGGATGAGTAACTGTATCGTGAATTCAGAGTCATTATAATGAAACCCACCTTGTACTGCAATTATGCTGAGAACTTTCAAAAAGACGCTTGATAAATGTTGCACTCTTGAGAGGTGCCAGAGTAATGGTCCTGAAGGTTGAAGTGTTTCATCTCAGCCCACAACAGACAAAGAGCAAGCAGCTGAAACATGCGCTTCCTCCAAGCTACACAGAATTGGCAGGTCCCATTTGTGGGACTCAGAGATTTGTTATGACATCACTATGTTTTCCTTGAGAGAAAAGCTCTCAAAATTGATTCAGAAAAAAAAGGCTCAGAGAATTGTCCATCAGCAGTCTCACAGAGCCCAAATATGTGTAATACACAAGCTGATTTTCTGCTTTCACTCCTTAATTTCTTTGTCTCACTCCTTTCCTCTCTTACTTTTCCTCTCTCCTGTGAGACAGAGCTTTAGTCTTCTGTTTAATAACAGTCTTGGTTAGCTAGACAAGATAATTTATTTCACAAAACTGCTGTGATCTGGTGACTAAAAAGGCAGCTCAAGCAACACCTTAAACAGCCTAACACGAGTACAAGGTCTTGGAGAGCTAATAGGAATGTGTGCTGTGATTGTATTTGTCCAGGTTGGGAAGTAGAGTGAGCACCAGAAAAAGAAGCTGAATTTTGCACATTTGCTTTGGTTTTCCCCTTCTGCCCCCCCCCCCCCCCCCCCCCCCCCTTTTTTTTTTTTCTGTCTTTTATCACTCCCCTGTTTTACACATTTGCCTCACTTTCACTGAAAGGAAGAAAATTAGCAACAACAGCAATCCTGGCCTTTCTCAGCTAGCTTCTGTAAGAATATTTTTTTTTTCTTGTTTTTCTGTTCCAAAGAACATTTATTGCTATCTTTAACACAGTGTTTCAGTCTGTTAAAGTACGGCATTCTCTCTAGAGTTTTTTTCTGCAGCTAAAGGGAGTATAAAGGATACAGTTAAAGCCTCACCTAATAGTTCAAATTTTCCTGCTTCCATTTTTTTTTTTTCTTCATCCCCAAATGACTAAGCAGATTAACTCAGTGGTGCTAGACTGGGAGAAGCAGTGACATTAAACGTTGTTCAGAAAAAAATCGGAAAAGTGCTGCTAGAGCAGTAATCAGCCCGAAAGTCTCTTCCCTGGCTGACAAGTCTTCAGTGTCTGGGGTGCATTAACCCAAGTCCATCCCCGCCCACACACTTCAGCACGATGAGCACATCATATACTGTTGTAGATAGATGTTCCTGGGAGTGGCGTAAAACTGAAATGCCTCTGTCAAAGACTGGATCCACCACACCCTGGGCTGAAGACCGGCCATCCCAGAGATTGCACCAATTTGTAGGCTACTGAATGTATGAAACAAAAAAAAAAAAAAAAAAAAGAAAAAAAGAAAAAAAAGAGAGAATTTGCAGCTTTTAAAATGTGTTTTAAAGCTTGCCTGATTCCATTTATTTTTCCTGAAAACTACTATATTCTGACAGAATAAGACCACTGAACATTTGAGCTGAGGACATCTTCAACTCTGAGGTCCCATAGATGTAAAAGAGAGGTGGAATGCATTACACAATTATACATGGTACGTATCCCTAACACAAATACACCTACATATAGGACAGCTATTGTCCTACTTAAAGTTATGACTCCAAATTCTTGTTGAACTGTAAGAAAAGTGTTAGGAAGCTACAAGTCTAGGCAGGATACAAGCAATGATGTGAAGAACTGTGCTTGTGCATTCCAAGATTTACATTTGAAGGCTTGCTGCTTCCAGAAAAGGTATTACGTATGTTATTCTGAAGGATAGTTTGCTCAGACTAATCAAAACCATACACATCTCAGTCATACAATAGTGTACATGTCTAACACTGGAAATATTTGTGCACTTCAATCATATGCTTTCAATTTTTGGCCAAGCAGCTGAACACATGTCTTCTGTGATCCCTGGATTCCTTTTTAACTTTATGGGATGGAATCTATCACTACCCACCATTTTCAAGTGTGAGAATTTGAAAGGTTTATTCTGATCATTAATCAGCCCCTCCAATTAAGCACAATTACACCCTATAATGATAGTTATAATTATTGATTGATTAATCTTTCAACTATTAATTAAGAATCTTAATTAAAGGAGTTTTTTCATGTTATTTAAACTGAAACATGACTAATTATTTTATAATTTACTCAGTATGTGCAAAAACTGCATTCGTTCTGTTATGTTTTCTCTGTTTCACTGCTGTACTGAAAAAGCTGGATGTAGATTTTCAAAACCAGCCAGTGCCTCCATCTTTGTATCACCAAGCTGAGACCTTTTTGTCCATGCAGATTTTTAGAAAGGGCTGAATCTGAAATAGCTCTTACATTAGCAGCTACAAACCAATCTCTTTTGATTAAATGGTGAATTTGAAAATCTTGACCTGTAACTACAAATTGTCATGCATACCTGAATTATTCTTTATCCTACAAGGTATCTCACAATATGTAAGCTGAAGAAGTCCTTCATAGTCTGGCATGAATATAAGCACAATTGAAGCAGTATTACCTGAAGCATGATGCAAAGTTCTGGTCTCTAAAAATTTCAAGTCTCGAGTATATTTATTTTGGTTATCACAAAACTGAAGTACAGCTGCAAAGAATGGATTCATAAAGACATCAGAAAAACTTTCATCTTCAACGAGATGATGAGGCACTCAGATATACCCATAGGTGCAAGTCTTCCTGTTTGGAAGAAAACATTTTGAGGAGACTGCTTATTATTGCTTAACCCAGTCTTCCACTTGCATTTCAGTAGACTGAACTTTATAACTCAGTGCTTCAAAAATCATCATTTGGAGGAATTGTTCAGTTCAAAATAATGTGGGGTTTTGGTTTTGTTAACACTGATAGCCTATCTGTTTTATACTGTAGTCATGGTAATGCTTAATTCCATTAAAAGTGATGGATACAAGGACAAGTTTAAAAAAAACTATAACAACTAAATTAGCCCCTCCCTGTATAGTTGCTGGATAGAAATAAAAAATTCTAGGCTGCGATTCATTTCACGCTTAAATAGATCCTTAAAATGTCAGGCAAATGGTTCTCTCATACAGCTTATTTTTCTCTGTTGACTATAAAGGGAGGCAAAAATGACTTGTTCAGAATTAAGTAAGATCAGCCTCTCCCTGTGTGTCCAACTCTTGCACATGCTATTTAAAATTTTAACTTCAGTTTGTGCCAAAAGCTTTCTATGCTGGAATACACATTCTGAGAATATTCATTTTAACAGTTGTTATGTTGAACACATAATGGGATTATTTGTGTGAACATAAATAAGGGTGGAAGAATCATGTTGTTTAGTCCAGTAAGACAACCGAACTCAGTAGAACACAGTGCAAAGACATATGCACTTTTTATGAGGAAATTAATCAACAGGGCTTATTGATTTACAAACTAATAGATTCTGTTAGAATAGATTCTTCTAACTATAAAACTTTCAGTCTGGAGAATGTTACTTTTCTTTAAAAGCACCAAAATGAATTGTTCTCTGGTTATATTTTTAAAAGCTTTACCAGTACAGAGTAAAAGAAAGTTATATAATTTCAAGTTAATCCCCTGCCATTTCAAAACAAAAGAAGCTCATAAGAATCAGTCAATTGCATGTATGGCAGATGCAGTGGATGTACCTCAGTCTATGAGTAATGGGTTTTGTTGACAGTATACACAAGTAAGCTGGAATTTCTCTAAAGCTCATGACATATTTTGAACAATATATGAACTTAACTGCCAGTAAAAATTATGGAACTCTCTGCCTCACAAATTCTCTTGTATCAAACCCTGATGCACCTGTCCCAAAATTGGCAGAGACCAATAGAGGCAGAAGCTGTTGCACCAAGAGTATGTTAATCTCTGAGGACTGGTCTGTTTTTCAGATTGTGAGAAAACCTGCTTTTGTTTGTGGGGCTTTTTTTTTTTCCAGTTTTGTTTTTAACTTAGCCTGACATCTGTGGATGACTAAAGCAGCACCTTGTTGAGGGAAGCTGTCTGGCTTAAATCACCATTTGCTCTGTATCAGCAGTGGGATGAAAGCACCACTTGGAGTGGAACTTAAAGGCCTGAGATTTTCAATCAAGTCATGATGATGTCTGTACAAGCGAGATATTCAGGAATGAATACAATTCATATTGTATGAAGTGCTGGAAATGACTTTTGGAAGCTTTTCACTGTAAGTTCTTCTGAGTCCTCATCAGAAGTCCATTGTAGCCAACTGAAAGACTCCACTTTTCTCTGAATTTTAGCTGGACTTGTACTTGTCCAAAATGCTTGGTATGAGATTTATATTCTGAAACGGCAGTAAGTTCAGTCTGCAATAAAGTGGGGACAAAACTTAATATACTTTCTGTATTATGTGACCAACAGCCTCTGACTTCCATCAAGTTTAGATGAAGTAAAAACTAATCAGTAGCCTGTATAGTCTTCTTCACATTTCGAATATTGGTGAACTCTTTCCATCAATACCTTTAGAGATACCAGTGGCTGCCAGTTTAGAAAGCACTCATGAACATAAACATGCCTAAGCTATAAATAATTTGCTTCCAAAGAATCTGTGTGAAAATCAAGAAATTCAAAATATATCTCTTACATTTTTTTCTTGTTTACCTTCTCTGATTTTAAGCATATCAAAATATGTTGGCCATGCTAATCTGTCAACTGATGAATAATAGAGAGCTTTAAATACTCAAAGAATATATAACTAAAATAGGCTGTGATTTTTAAATCATTACTGGTTCACCTACAGCCCAGTCCAAGGCTTAAATTATCTATTCATATCATATCACTGGGGATAATAAATATTGGCAATCACTAGTTTGGGTGCTTTTTCTATCTCATTCAAATTGTACCACAAGGTGAGTTCTCAGCGATGAACTGAATTTCCCTGAAGTTCACAGAGCTTTCGTTATCAGCATCTCTCCCTAGCACACAGGGCCTCGCGTTGCTCACACAGACAGCACCAAAATGCACTGCAGAGCTTTTAATGCATTCTGAATAGCTCTTGTCATTCAGGATCCTTCATTTCATGTTTCAGATTTTCCCAGGGGGCTTTGATGTTAATCCATTTCACACTTCTAACACATCTGTTCTTCTTCTGGCTTTCTTATCTCTTCTGAGCATTCAAATAAAAAAAAAAAAAAAAAAAGAAAAAAAGAAAAAAGTTTTAGCTGTCATTGTGCAGTTTCTGAAGCAAGACTTTAATGATGAAGCATATTCTAGCTAACTTCATTGATACTTGGTTTTTAGCCACACAAGGAGTTATGTATGCACAATATTTCCAGGGTTAGCTGTTTCCCCATTATTTTGATTTTTTCTCAACTCTATACAATTAATAAACAATTGCTTGTCACAGTGCCTAGGAATAAGACAGTGTGGTCCCGTGATTAATTTTCAAACATGAAGAGTTCAGTTTTATAAGAAGAAGCCATCCATCTCCAGCAATATTAATTAAGTAGTGACCAAAAACCTTTCATGTCTAGATGTCAATATGAAGCAAAATGCTGAGGAAGCTTCTTGCAGTGGTCATTTCTGGTTAAAAGAGGAGTCACCAAAATTCAGTGTCCTGACCCTTGTTGTAAGATCTCAAACAAGTTACCTTTTGTTACTTCAGAAGACCATGGTTTAAGTTGGAAATAGGAAGTACTAATAAGCAACTCAGAGAATCCATTATTGTTTTCCATCACCCTAGAAGTGGGATTTATCTCACGTCCCTCTAACAGCCTTATGTATCCAGTCAAAACTGGGTGCTCAGTCTCACTCAATAGTCAGCGTGAAATACTGGAAGCTCTGGGTGTGATTCATCCCCTCCTAAGATTGTTATCTAGATAGGTGGGATGAATCACCATCTCTAGGTGTCACTTTCCATTGATACACAAAGTTTCTGGATGACAGCTCAAACTAAAAGGTTAGCATTCAGGTAGCTAATGCCAAGTAAAAATAATCCAAACTTGTGATTTTACTTTGGAGAATAAAAGAAGAATAAAAAAAAAAAGACATTAGAAATGTCCTTAAAAGTTTCCTTTTTATCTTTTCATCCCCCTATGCCTGGTTAGAGCATTAAGGCTGTTAACGATCGTCCCTATTTTAAATATGAAAATGCACTATTTCATGGTTAAACTTTACAAGAAATATTCTATTGTACAGTTGCACCTTATTTGAGGCATGTTTTGTGGCACTGACCAAAACTGGTTGTTTAACAAAGGCAGTAACTTAATAATGCTGGAAAAGAATTGTATTCAACGCATCCCTATAGATGGGAGGTTACCTAATAACATTCTATTGTAGGCCTGTCACTGTCTATGAAAGACATGTATTATCATATAAATGAAAAGACTGCTTTTTTCCATCACCCATATCCTCACTCCTCCCTAAAAAAAAAAAAAAAAAAAAAAAAAGGAAAAGAAAAGTCTGTTCAGACCAAATTCAAGCAACAAGAAGTTCTTTGCAAATTCTTAACAACTCTTGACAGTTCTGAAGTATTTTTAAACCACTTCAGAATATACGTAAAAGCAAGGTGGTTGTGACGTCTTATTACTCGATGATCAATTTATATTAAAAAGCAGAGTGATCAAAATAACAGCCTATAGATCAGTTTTCCCATGGGATAATTGCTTCTGGCTTACTTCCTTGTCTGCTGCTGTCCCACTACTCCTGCTTAGCACAGGGAGGCACTTAGTCCCAGAATTGCTTGTCTTGACAAAATAAAAAAAGCAGAATTTGGTCATTGCAGATGGAGATCTGCAAAGATGCTTGAGGTACTAAAGATGATTTAGGCATTAAAAAGTTTGTCATAAAGAGTGCAACAGGGAAGTCAAAGGATGTGTAGAAACAGGGAGGTAATGTTTGTTTCTAGAAAATCTGATGAATATAACAGAATGTTATTCATAGAATCAATCCCAACTTCTGAGCAGTAATTACATTAAATCAAAGAAAACTTTTTTATGATGGAACAATTTTCTGTCAGAAATGCTGATTTTCCAAATGAAACACTACACCAACAGCAGTTTCACTGCTATTTTCACCAAAACCTAGTTGAGGTGATTTCTATGAAGTTTCATATCATTAGAATTAAAGCATATGGCCAAAATGAAGGACTTTCTTTTATCAGAGTTAAATCCTTTAATAAAGTCATGTTGATTTTTTTATTTTCTTTTTGTCCAAAACTTAATTTTGTGGATTTTTTAGGTATTTGGAAAGTTAATTGTAATTTAAGAAAACGAGACATTTTAAAACCATTGAACTCTAGGGGAGAGAAATTTCAAGTTTTAGTGAGGATTGGATTAGTCTCTTGAAACAGGGTTACAGACTCAGGCTTAGAACTACTAACTTTCTAATATTTAGGAAATTTTGGACAGCTGCCTCAGGATATCCACAAGTACTGAATATGTAGAAATGGGTTTACTTCTCAAAGGGAGCTTTTTATCAGTGAACTTTTCATTTCATCCCAAACTGACACAAAAAAAAGGTTAAAAGGCATTTTGTATATATGTGTGTGTGTGTATGTATATATATCAAATGCTAAGAATTGGGAAAAAGGAAATAGCAAATCAACATGTGGTAAAATACAGTCGACTCGACTAAGAAAATGGTTTTTAGTTCATCATGCGGAGTCAAAATATTTTGGGTTTTTTTGGTCCAATAGTGAAGTACTTTGCAGTTTCAATTTAGACAGCTTGTCTGTCTTTCAGGACAGGAAGCTGGTGAGGAGTCTGGAGAACGAGTCTTATGAGGGGCAGCTAAGGGAGCTGGGGTTTTTCCCTGGAGAAAGGAGGCTGAAGGAAGACCTTATTGCTCTCTACAGCTACCTGAAAGGCAGGTATAGTCAGGAGGGTCTCTTCTCCCAAGTCAAAGGTGATAGGACAAGAGGACATAGCCTCAAGTTGTGTCAGGGGAGGTTTAGGAAAAATTTCTTTACAGAAAGGTTTATGAAACATTGGAAGAGGCTGCCCAGGGAAGTGGAATCACTGTCCCTGGAGGTATTTAAAAGATGGGTAGACATGGTGTTGAGGGACATGATTTAGTGGTGAGTGTTAGGTTAATGGTTGAACTTGATCTTAAAGGTCCCTTCCAACCTAGATGAATCTATGATTCTGAGTCTATGATTTATGATGCCAGTTGTAAATTTGCAATGAATGTGATTTTTTTAATCTCTATTTGTAATTGAACTCCTAGTTAGAATGGAGTTCTCATCGTGCATTTCTGTGATAAACTCAGATAATGAAGAAACTGTAAGATGGAGTCCATCAGCGAAGCCTGATTAAAAAGGAAAGGAGAGTAGCAGATAGTCAGCCATACCCCCCCATCAGGTAAGGTGGTGACAAATGAGTGTTTCTAACTTCAGTTTGATCATGCAAACTGATCTCATATGCGTGTTTCTGAACTAAAATGAAATAGTCTGTGCTGATTTTTGCAGTAAGAAACAAGGAATTTTTGACATTTTTGCCTGATGTCTTTAAGGTGATAATTGCTTGCTACTGCTGTTGGATAACAGAGTTGCTAGTCAAGTGTCAGCAATGTCTGGTTTGAAGCTATGTTCTTCACACTGTAGATGGTGCATGTGGAGGGATCTTTAGTGTTAAGTGTCTGAAGTGCTAGTCATTTTTCTTTAACACATCCCAATTTACTTCCTAGAATTGAATGACTATTTAAAAACAAAACCAAAATGCACATCTCTGAATCATATTGATATTTTGTCCCAGAATTGCTAGGATGTCTGTGTTGCTATTAGAATTACAAACAAATCTGAAGCTTCCCAAACAGCCTGTTCATTTGAAGAGCAACTATACCTAAGGTGCTTCAGCAGTGCTGTCAGTCTCTTGACTCTAGTTGAAGCTGAAGAAACTTATCATTTCCAAAAATCATCACATTTCAAAGTAAGGTCTTAACTCAGTTACCCAAATTACCAGGTTACCTATTACCCATGTGTCAACACAGGATGATGGCTTAGTTTTCTGAGGACACTAAGTGACTTTCCAGCCTGTCAAGTGACACCCTGTTTTAGGAGATGCAGACTTTATTGAATTTTATTCTCTCCAAACAAGACAGACAGACAGAAGTTCTTCTAAGTGATTTTGATTTTAGACCCTATCCATGCAAACTAAATGCTACTCACTACCCTCAGATGTAGGACTTGACCACAATCTGTGGTTGGAAATCATCTGAGAACACACTCACAAATTTGCACACTGATAATAAAAACAAAATGAAAAACCCTCCCAAAGCAAACCAGTCCTTCCAGATGAGGGGGTGGTTCTTTAGATCAAGGACCCTGCAGAAAGGGGAAGCATGTGGCTGAACTGAATTTAAAGACAGCCTGCTGTGGAGTTTAAGCAAGCCATAAGAGCAGAAAAGCTGGCACAGAGCGGACAACTGTCACTGGATGCTGGGAAGAGAGAAGGTTTCAAAAACGTTGTGAAGGCAAAGGTTGTAGAGAGGAGTAGCAGTATAGAGGCACATATTTTAAAAGGACATTTTATCCTTTGAAAACTTGTTTGCTCTGGTCTCTTACTAAAAAATTAGGACAAGGATTATTGTCCTATTCATTTCACCCTGTTTCATGGAACATTGTCCTATAAAAATAAGTTACTGTTATTATCATGATAAATAAAGGACAGATCTGAACAGCACTATAAATTTTGGTAGTTTTAGATCTATTGCATGAATTTAAATGGATGTTTTTGTCACGGTTATCTATTCCCCTGACCACTCTTTTCAAAGAATTAAGGGTACAGAATTTTAATATTCAAATAAACTGCATTTTGCAGCATCATTTCTTCAGTATTTGGAAATGCAGCAGTGCTAATAATAATGATCATGCCAAAATATAAACACTTGCTATAAATAATTGTTACTAGACACAAGAAAAAACACAGAACTTAGATCTTTTCCTAATCAAGCTCTTTTATCCTTGTTCAGCGAGCTGTTGGATTAGGGTGAGGATGAAGACCTTGAAAACTCAGATTTTCTGATTGATACAAAATTGCAAAGGCCTGGAAATAATCCAGGAATCAGAAAAATGTATATGCCAAAAAGTGCTTAGATTTTGGGAAGAATTAAAAATGTAGGTTGGAAACAACATTTTTAGATAAATTCAGAAATTATACTGACCACCCCAAGGAAAGGAAGTAACAGAAAGCACTGTTGCTTAGAGTGAGGGAAAATCTCCATATAGAGCTGTACAGGTCTCTGAGGATGATGGAAAGCAAATTAGACATATTCTGCAATGGAACAGGGAATGAACATAATAGAAAAAAACATCATCAGGGGTCAGAGGCCCAGTACTCCATTTCACAGGTCTCTGACATTCTCTGTCATAAAGAGACATTTAAATGGCTTCCTGGTTACCAGAATCCGAGGTAAAAAGGAGGAATGTTTTTGAGCAGTATTCCATATGATCCATGTGAAGAGGTGTAAGATAAAATACCAAAGCAAAGCAGTTGCTAATATCATTAAAGGTTATCACAGCACGACCGTAATCATGACATATTCACCAAATTACTGTCTTCCAGTGGCAAGGCTTTCTTAAGGACAGTCTTTAGACACCCTGGCATGTACTTCCAAAATCAGTTTCAAAGTAAAACAAAAAAATGGATTAAAATCCAGCTGATAACTCTTCTTAGGGGGAAATAGAGAATAAATATGATTATCCACACTAAACTTTAAACTCTGTGGTTTGTGTACTATGTGGTCTGTCGAGATTTGTGCCTCACCCACGATACTACTATGGAGGAGAAACAGGAAAGTGTGCTGGGAGTATTTTGAAACAACATGATTATGTTTTGCTTATTTTAGAGGAAAAAGGGGGCATAATGGAAATAGTTGGATTTGGCATGAAAATGCAGTCACCCAAAGCAGATGATTCAACAATGAACTGGTTTGTTTTTTCTGCAACTTACACTATCAAAGACTTTGTGAGTCTTAAATTTTTGTCAAAATTAAAAGAAAAAGGCAATCCCACAGACCAAGACAGACAAGATTCCTTACTTGGTCATTCATCTAAATTAAAATTATTGTTCTGTCCTCACAGAGTGTCAAACCCACTCCTGTTGTTAATCTTCAGATGTATTTTTTTCAGTCTTGCAGGAGCTATTCATTCCCTGGAAGAGGCTCTTATACTTGAACCCTCCACAGCAGAAGTCAGCTCAACTACTTTCATGAACTAGTCCAGTGAAAGATGGAAAGAGCTGCAGGAGAAAAATACTTTTTGAAATGATACAGTGTTTTGTACATGGGAACACCCTTTCTCATCCAGCTTCTGCTGAAACAGATCCCTGTTGTTTTAGGATCCCTTCCTCTTTTCATCCTCAAGACTCAGTTCCAATTCTATGCAAAATGAGTGTTGTGAGTAGAATTAAGAATCTGATCTAAATTAGCTCTGCTTTAAGATGTATGTTGAACCACATGATGTCCAAAGGTCCTTTCCAACCAAAGTTATTGTGTTCCTAAGGCTACTGTTCAGTATCTCTTTTCACAGGTTGCCAAAAGGATAAAAGAGCAAGATGTCTAGACTTACACAGTCATGTCTGATGACATGCAGTCAGATTCTGATCTAAATATCCCTAGTGCTTAATATTATAAAGTCTTAATAGCATAGGAAGGTAACCCAGAAAAGATAAAATACATATAATTGAGATTCTAGGAATCTAAGTAACATACTCACCTTTGAAAATTAGATAAGCATAGCTGGAAACACCTTTAAATACAAACAAGAGGCGCAAGTGTTGTATATTCTTTTTTAACACACAGCTGGCCTTCATAAAAAACACCTTCATTGAATGATTCTATGCTGCACCTAGAAGTGGGAAGAAGGTTGGAAGTCTTGCTGAAAGTATACCTGAATAATCCAGAAATAACATAATCACCTCAACTTTAGAAATCTTTTTACTTGGGGATACTTTGGGGAGTGAGAGAATTTTAATTTTTTTCCCTTTCCATTTTGGAAGCCTGTTCTTTCATTACTGTGGCTTACTTTTTTTCATTAAATCAGTAGAAGTTATGCTGACATGTTAATTACTGATCAAAAATCAGGACAGAAACAAGGCAAAGAGAAGAAGCAAAAAACGTTTTCAACAAACAAAACAGAAATGAATCCCTCAGTACTGGTTTTAAACTATTTGTCCTGTATTTTTTTTTTCCAAACAGAGGCTCAATTCTTCACATAATATAATGAATAGCACACGCTAAGCATTGAACAAATAGGTCTGTAATTATACTACGGGGTCTTGGTGACACTGATAAAACATTCACCATCACCCTCTCATTGGAATTAGGCTAATTATGTACATAGTTGGGTGTCCATTAATCCTATTATTATTATTATTATTTAACAGTATTATTCATAATTTAAGTTTTCCTTCCTTTAATTTCAGCCCTGTAACAGACGAGAATGTTCCATGCTTAATTAACAACCAAAAGCTTGAAAGTACAGTATAATGGGACATTATGGGGGCTCTACAGTGAGTTAATGACATAGCAACCAGCTAATGAGAATGAGGAATTTTTACAATGGCATTCTAAAATGAACGGCACAAAAGCACAAGTTGTGTCAAATAACATCATTGCCAGTATCCTAACTTAGTCTTCAGAAGTGAGATAGATTTTAGGACCATATCCTGCACCCCTCAGAGAAATCAGATTCATTCATAACCTAGCAGTGGCTTTATTTAGTAGGAGGAAAGTTAGCTTAGTAAAGCTTATGCTGCTGCTTTAGCAGTGCTGTTCGCAGTCGCTCTAGGAGCCATTCTCTTAGGTCAAAATCTATTTCATACGAGCAAATAAAAGCAGGTACAAGGGAGAAGAAAAAGCTAAGGCTGAAAGAGTCCAAACCAAACATTTCTTTATAAAATTGCCTTTAATCCTGGGTCATATTAGGCTTGCTTGTAGAATGGCACCATTTTCTTGACACTACAGAAAAGCTGACTTCTAAAGAAGCATATTTTACTGAGTGCAGCATAATACTGACATTTAAGGGCCCTGAATTTTATTCTTCTTCAGGTGGAAGTTCACTGAGCAATATTCAAAAGATCTGTATACCCCATCCTCATAAGCAAAAGGCTAATAATACTATTTTCTGCAACAATATGTTGCAGTGACTATCTCCCACAATGGTTGTATAGAGGACAATGAAGAAGAAGGATTTTCTTACTCTGATCATTCTCTGACTGCACAACAATTAAGAGCCTAATATTTTCCACAGAACTTTGTAGTATTAGTGCTACTGCAATTCAATCTAAATAAAACTTACTGAAGTAACTATATTTTATATTAAATGATTAGAGTAGCACTCAGAATACCTTCTATTCTCCCTAATTTAGTAAGGACTGAACTATTAATTACATCTTTCATCTGGGAATACTTCTCTGTGCTTGTTTAAGAATAGCCAGATTTGCAATCATCCTAAAATACTTCTCAGTAACAGATGAAATGACTTACTTCCTAGAAATGCTTCTTTCTCCTTTGAGTCCAAATGAATCCTTTGTAATCCTATGTTTTGCACCAAAGGCCTAACTTCAAGGTGGCTATGTTTAAATTATGTACGTTCTACAACCATGTTTACCTGATTTGCAAATTACTTTAAAAACACCAATTCAGACCCTTGCTATCACTAGATACAAGTAGGTGTGACTCTGTTGATCATCTTTCCTGTGCTTGATACAAAACTCTGAAGGAAGAAGCAGTCATAACATAGTAACCAGTTTGTGTTGCATCCTTTCTATCTCTGTTACCAGAAGTCTCTGCCCTCAAAACCTGCTCCTGAATCCAAAGGCCAGACTGTAAAGACAGCTCTGATTCAAGACATGTCAAAATGGTTTTCCTCTTGGTAAATAAAAAAAGTCATACTTGACTTCAAGGAGGGTAAGGAAAATATGGAAAATTTTCACCTCTCTACACCAGTAATATACGTAAAAAATAGGCAGCAACTCGGTTTATACAGAATTGCATAAACATGCAAGTGCAAAGAATTATTGTCTTTATTGTCTCATTTTCTGTTAGCAAAGGTGAGCTGTGGGTTTTAATAGACAAATAAGGCTAGATGAGACAAAGCAAATGGCACATCAGCATGCCATGGTGGCTCTACTAAAGAACACATACCTCTTCTTTACAGAGAAGATGAAGATACTACAGCAGAAAAGAAAGGTTTTTTTCCAGTTGATGCTGTGTTCCTCTTTTCCTTGCATTTGTTTCAGTAATTACATTTTCCCTTCAAGTTTCAACACTGGTTTTGATCTGATTTAAACACAAGAGAGACTAATTTTGATTTGCTCTAAACACCTGAGAAGATGTGATTGTTTACATTTGGTAACTTAACCCTCAACCAAAAATCAAACAAAATAATTTCTTATTCAAGTGTTATTGGTCTTGCACCTATTCTGCATCAAGAGAAAAAGAATTACCACCTCACTTTAAATCAGAAATGAAAACTAAATAACTGGGCATACCATGCCAAACACTCATAAATCAAATCTGCCCCCAAATAAGCAGTATTTATAATAAAGACATGCAAATAGCATTGACAGAAGCCATGCAAATCATTTCACGAGTAAATCAGGGTAAGTGGGCAGTAATAAATTCCAGTTTGACTGGAACAGTAGAAATTTAGACGAATTAGTGTAAGGTGGGAATGCCTTACAAGCAGATGGAAAAATGGTAATCATTTGATCAAGTGCAACTGGACACTGTAAATTATTCCATCTTTCACTTCAGGAAGAGATGCACATGTGATATTAACTTCTCCCAGATTTATTTTTGTAAATCTTTTGGGGTGGGAATAAGAAATGTACAGAAATATCAATAATACCATGTAATTGAATATAAGACTTATCCAGTAAATACTAGATGTAGGGAAAACTTTTCTGTTCATTATTGTGGAGTTTAAATTAAGCACCCTCCATAATGTTTGTAGAAGAGACTTTAAGACAAGGTGCAAACTCATATGTTCTCTTCAAAATATTCTTTTCTTTCCTGGCTGTATTATATCAGAGAAAAGGAAGCAACAAAGATAACCCTGAGGAACAAATATGCCAGTGACTGTCAGAAGAGAGGATCATGGAATCATGGAATCATGGAATTGTCAGTGTTGGAAGAGACCTCTAGAAATCATCTAGTCCAACTCCCGATCACTTACTCTCTTTTTGGACAAGACTCATGATACATTAATTCTTGTATCTGATGTTTAGAAACCAGAGTAACAATTATATTAGAAACCAGAAAGACAGATAAAATTAGAGAGTTTGATGAGGGAGAACCATGAGATTTAACCTTAGGGAGACTCATGTGCCCAGGTACCTAGGCTGACCTCTGGATTTTCACACAAAGTCCTTTAACCTCAAATGCTAAACCATCATGGTATTTATACACAATCCTTTCTGTGGTTAGTATTTATATATTCTCCTTGTGTTAGAAATGGCAAGATTATAACCAGCAACTTAAAGTTTGAGGTTCTCCATTATGTAACTGAATCCATAGTTCCACACCTACAGCAAAGCCAAAGCCTCTGTTTCTAGTTACTTGTCTAGAGTTTATAACACAAGTTTTGAAGTTACTTACCAAAACAATAGATGAACAGTTTTTCAAACAGGATATGAATTGGCCATGCCATTAACATTTCTGCAAAGAAATATTTAGAGTAAAGTAAACTTCCCAAACAAGGAGCTAGTCCTTCCTTATAAGATATGCATTTTAAGGCAGCAAAACTTTGTCAGAGCTTCATTTCTCCCATACCTTCAACTCCTTCCCTATTCCAAATACAATTTTTCACTAGCTTCTTTTTTTTTCCTCTCTGCCTTTTTTTTTTCCAAGGTACAAACTTTAGTCTAATTTCTTAGGTGACTGAGATGCTAATCAAGCAACTCAAGACAGAGAGGCTAGTGAAAATAATCAAATGTGAAACTGTCCAGGGGAAACATTCCACTTTGAAGTAAAAGAGAGGAAATTGTCATTTTGAAGCCACTAGAGACAGCCTTCCAGTTACAAAGAAGACCCTGGGGAGTCACTACCTGATTTGCTCTTAGTCAGGCTGGCATCTCAGTGACAGGGCAATTGTAATTAGGATGAATAAAATGAAAGATGTGCCAGCTCCCCAATTTGTAATTCTGTGAGCGACATTAAAGACGCAGCATTTTGTTTAATTTTTTGAAGAATCAGGCACTGTGCTAACAGGTAGCAGGACTTCCCCCTATGGGGATGAGTTACATAAAATATGAATCTCTCTCCATTCAGGGAACAAATATGGAATAGGCAACAGAGCCCAGATGGTTTTGTACCTCTTGTTGAAATTTTAGGCAATCATTAGGAAAAGCTAAGGTAGAAAATCAGATGTTGGGATCTTTTTAATTTTCTTCTTTGTTCAGTTATGCAAGAGGAAAACAATAGAGTTTCATCGAGATAACTGCCATCAGAAACCCATCGTTCATCTTTTCATCCAGCTAATGAAAATTAGAGGGTACAGATGCGTCAAAGACAGTTCTTATCTTTGCCATTATAATCAGTAACTGCAAAATAGAATATTTTCAGTATCATTTTCTGGTACTTAGAGTTCATTGCCAGGTAAAAATAACTGTTGTTCCAGAAATGTATAAAGTTATATACACAAAAATGACATTCATATTTAAGAACTCAACTCCATTCAAAACCTCTTTGAAAGTGCTATATTGTGACTCCAATAGAAAAACATGCACATTGGGAAAGTTTGATGTCAGTCTCATCTCCAGACATGAACTGAGATAGAAACAGCATCCGCTTTAAAACAAACAAACAAAAAACAAACAAAAGAACCTCACCCAGATGTAAGCATGGGATTGTAAAGAATAAGTGAGGACAGTTACGAAATAATCAGTAGCTTTCTATGATGTTATAACTGGTTGGATGGATGAAGGGAGGGCAGCAGATGTCATCTACCTTGACTTCAGTAAGGCTTTTGACACTGTCTCCCATAACATCCTCATTGGGACACTAAGGAGGTATGGACTGGATGAGGGGACAGAACACAAAGGGTAATGATTAATGGAGTAGGTTCAAGCTGGAGGCCTGTAACCACTGGTGTCCCCCAGGGGTCAATACTTGATCCAGTCCTGTTAAATATATTTATCAGTGACATGGATGAGGGGACAGAGTGTATACTCAGCAAGGTTGCTGATGATACAAACTGGGAGGGTGGCTGACACCCCAGAGGGCCGTGCTGCCATCCAG
>BJBW01004079.1:219458-230288 GCA_004320125.1 Scolopax mira | reverse complement strand
CAGGACTCCATCCAGGGGGGGCTTGAAGATCTCCAGAGAAGGGGACTCCACACCCTCCCTGGGCAGCCTCTGCCAGGGCTCTGCCACCCTCACCCCAAAGAAGTTCTTCCTCACATTGGACTGGAACTTCCCATGGTCCAGCCATTTTAGATCAAGACTCCAAAGGTACAAGTTTGTGGTGGCATCTACTGCTGCCACTGGTGTTTGCAACCCCCTGTCAGGGAAGCTTTGCGAATGACAGAGGAAAAAATGATCCACTAAGCACCCAGTAAGACCCCAGCATCCGTGAGAACCCACCATCCCAGTCAGCCAGCTCTCCCCTTTCCCCCTCCCTCTGATCTTGCATGCAGTTGATGAGGAAGAACTTAAGATTGCTTTTCCATTATTCCAACTGGTTTTGGTGAAGAAGCATGAAAAAGCCAAGTATCTGTATGTGAAGCATCCAACCCCAATCAAGGTGAAGTTGAGTAATGCAACATTTTTGAAAAGCAGTGACTTTCATGGCAGCAGGTTTGGGGCAACCGGTTGGAAATGCAGGGGACACCTAGGAATAGAATTTATTGAAGAAACACCAAAGATAGGATTTTGTTATCGACAGGCTGTTAAAGCAGCACGACTCACGGCCAGGTGAGCTCTTGTGAATAGAAACCACTGACCCCAGGGCAGCTGGCATGGTGGTAAATGCCTGAGCGTCGCTGTTGGGGAGGTGACAGCCCACAGACCCGGCCCCCCACCCTTTGTGCATCCCCCCCCAGCTGTGTCACCCCAGGAGGAGAAGGGAGGAGAAGGGATGCAGCCAAATCTCATGTTCTGAAAGTTTCTTTCAGAAACGCTGTCATATAATATTGATGCATTGCTAGGAAAGGGCTGCTGCCCGATGACCTGACCGGTGAAAAAAGTTAGAAACTGAGGCACTGTTCAAAGATAATCAGTTGGTGGTTACAAATTACATCCTCCTTCCAACAACAGTCACGCTGCATGTTCCAAATCAGCCCTGCAAAGTGTCCTTTAAAGAGGCCTTGTAAATTGTTTGGCAGCTGCCTAGGTTTAAACAGCTTATTTTGGGGTTGGTGTGTATGGACACGCTTTGTTTTCCTAAAGAGAACTCGTAGTTCACCACTGGAGTATGTTGACACAACCAACCTAAAGATAACGCTTACCCTGTGTTTGGCACTTCTTTTTGCCAGGCAGTGACACAGTTTTTATTTATGCCCATTAATTTAAGGAGCTCTGTATTTTCAAAACAATTCCTTGGACTCTTTGCTGTTTATGCAGTTCTGTCCCTCATTACTCATCGCCTCTGTCAATAACAGTTCTCCAGTTCTGATGGGATTACCATTGCCCCAAGACTGCTGGAAGCTTTACCCACTTTATTAACCCCGAAGGAGCCCCGTGCCTGTCCTGTGTCACCAGCCCTGCTGCTTCAGGCTCTGCTCCAGTCTCCCTGTGGCTGATGCCCCCTCTGCACCCCCGAAAGCACGCACAGAGACGGAGAGAGTTGTCAGCGAGGGAGCTACATCTGCTTTCTGTCCTCCTAGTCCTCTTCGGGGAGCACAAAGGCAGCAGAATGCAAAAGCTGCCCAGCATTTTCCTTAGAAATGTCATTTTTAACATTCAAGGGGCTGCAGTTCTGCCTTTGGGCCACGCCATCTCAAACTAAACTATATCTCAAGGATTTGACGCTGTTTCCAAATCTTTCAAAGGGCAAGGAAGTAAAATGCCAGCTCTTGTTCTCTAGGGCATCACAGCAGCTTTACTACTGGAGCTCTTCAAACACAGGAGAAACTCAAGAGCTCAAGTGCCAAGAAGGTAGTAGATACAAGTCATGGTACAAATCCTGCCTCAGAAGCAGTGGGGAAAGCTGAGGAGCATGCCGATGAGTCATTTCACACACAGATTAATTTATGGTAAAATGGAAAAAGGAACGAAAGCCTCAGCTTGAGTCTGAGGTGGGCAAGACAGCACTCGTGTAACTTGGGGTGCAGGTTTGCTCCTTGGAAAGCGTGGGAAGGCGAGTGCCAGGCAGTCATGGCACGGGGGGCCTAATGCAAATTAAAATGTTTGCAACATGCTTGGTCGCATAACAATAGGAGAGGTTGTGACTAGTGAAATATTCTGCTGAGTAGCCGTGTGCCTTAGCCAGTACTTAACCACTAACCGTTCTCAATTACCCATCAGATAGCTAGGATTATAGGCCTGAAGGTTCAGCCCCTGGATGCCTGAAGCATGTGTTGTGTCTTGGTACAGGGGTTCTCTAAAAGGGCAGTATGCCGAGGCAGAAAAACAGAGAGTGGATCTACACTGCTTTCTAAGTACCCTATCAATCATAGATCAAGAAAAACAGAGGTAGTCCTTTTATAGTTCAAAAGAACATGTCAAATGCTTGTAGATATCTTGAAATCATGGCAGGCAAATTTAGAGAGAACTCAGACACTGGAAGTGAAAAAGTGAGAGCAATGCAAAATACAGCTTGAACCGATATAAAATTCAGTTTGAAAAAAAAAAACCCAATCTGCTTTTAATCAGTAGGTAATATTCAGAAAGATCACCTGGGTGACAAATTTATCACGCACAAGTTTTATCACTCCTGATCTGTACTCTGTCTTGCTAGAACTGTTGTGGTTCTGTTATTAAAAATAATAACGTTTGGTCCCAACGTTCTTTTAAAACAAAGCTGTCTTAATAAAGTTGGTTTGTAAATTAGGTGTGGACTGCAACTCCTGCCCAGAAAGACAGAATCCTTTTATCCCAGCCCCAGTCTGCCCTCCACCCCCACATCCAGCCATCCCTCCCTGTAGCACTCTGCCTCTGAAATGCCTCCTGGAGGCCGGCCGTGCTGGGGGGAGACCGCAAACAAGTTGGCGCAAAGTAAACTGAGCAAACTTTCCTGAACTGAAAGAGTATCTGTTCTTCCCGAACTCAAACCAGGCTGCATTTTGAAGCAAGCACATCGCTCAGCTCCCTTGGGGAAAGGGGTTATTTGCAGAGGTGATGCGAAAGGAGGAGGCAAGTCAGGTCAGCCTCCTCTCCACAAACCAGCGGCCACCGCCCGAGCAAACGGGAAACAGGACACCCTGTTCCTTTTCCCCTCCTCCATTAATATTCATCTCTGAATCCCCCGGGAACTGCCCGACACACGTAGGTGTTACAGAACAGTGCTCGCTGGCTCTCACTAGTGCCTGGAGGCATTAAAGCAGGTGCTTATTAGGGCTCCAGTGCAAGAAAATCACTGCAATAATCTCCACTAGTCACTCACTGCAATAATCCCCACTGGTTACTAACTGCAATAATCCCCACTGGTTAGTAACCACAATAATCTCCATAAGTTAGTAAGAATTTAGTGACTCTTGCATTTCACATCCTGAAAGAGGCGAGTCCTGTTTAGACATTGACTCGACACTTTGCTTTCCTACAGATTTCACGGTTTTGGGGACACATTCACCCAGACTCATAGGATGCCAATTACCTTTCTGAATTTATTTCAGAAGAGTCCATCTGAGGAGCAACTGCAGGGTAATCCTCCAAAAACCTCTTTCAGACACCTGATCAATGTACCAAAGGATGCTTTCAGGCCCAGGCATACAAAATGTGGTGCTTTCACATCACACCACCACCTTCAGGTGTTTGCAGTGAGCGGGTAAGATCACACCGAGTGCTGGGCACACTGATCCCACTCCTGCTTTGGTGGGGCTGTTGCAGAACAGGTCACAGCCTTTCCTGTCTGCCTTCTACATCAGCTGGTGCAGCCAAGTTTTATCTACCTGTTCTGATGCCGAGGGTCCAGAACCAACATCCTGTGCAAACTATGTGGGCTAAAGAAACACTCCACAAACATCAAGCCAATAATTAAAGCCTTAGCAAATGAAAGAGGAGTTACGATTTCAGTTACAATCGTGCTAAGATACATAGTCCAAATTAGCCAAGTAGTGCAGCTCATTCAATAACAATATAATTAAAAGTACTGCACACAAATTTCATATTCTCCATGCCTCTCTCTAGTATCAATATTTATCTAATATTTTATTAACACAGTTTTACCACCTGCAGCCAACATCTACTTTTATTTGGCACATATCACTGGCACATTCTTAAAATTACTTTATAACTGGGAAGAACACCTCTCATTTTTTAGTTTATTCACACATGACCAAAAAGCACTGCACATGGCTGGCAGGAAAATGCCCTATTAGAGAATGCTAAATTTTGTTGGTTTTTTTTTTTTTTTAAACACTCCACAAATGACATATAGGAGCATAGGCCATGCACGAATCTGCCCAGATACAGACTAGACTAGGGAAGAATGTGTTTTCTGTATCTATAATGATATATCTACCCTTCCATTTCTAAATCTATGTAACTACGGATGACATAGCAAAAGTAATTCTGAGGGAGTGTTTCTGGGTGTCATTCATAACAAAAACTAGCAGCATGGAACAAAAATATAGGGGCTCCCAGCCCACCGTTGGAAAAGGTGATCTTTGTGTGGTTGGCATGAGTTTCAACAGTCCAATACCAGAATTCCTTTCTCATTCCTCCAAGAGACACCCCCGGGTCAACTTGCGTTCATTTCTTCTTCATTTCCATTCATTTCTTTTCAGCTACTTACATAGAAGGTCTTGATATATGGGAAGTATGTTAAGCTTAAAGACCTGCAAATTTTGGATAGTTTTGAAAAAAAACAAAAAAAAACCCAAAAAAACTATGGGTAAGTGGGAACAGCTGTTTTGCATGGAACTAACAGATCAGCTATTTTAGCAAGAGAAAGTCGTCTTCCTGTTTACGAGGTGGTAAGCCCAACCAAGAATCTTTGCCTTCAACTTTTTAGATTGCATTTTTCATCACTTTATTTCCATAGTTTCTGTGACCTACTAATAAACACTGAAGCCTTTTTAGGCAACTGAACCAGTGTTCTGCTGGAAAGTTGGCAATTCAGAGAGGACATACCAAGGGCAGAAGCTGAATTTGTCTATTTTACTTGATACGCTGGGCATTGTTTAAATGGGGACTGTCTGATCAGTCTCTATTTTATGGAAGCAAATTTCAGGAAAGGAATCTGCTTTTGCAAGGGAAAAGTTCTTGCAAATTGATCACTGATATAAGAATATAGCCAAAGCTCAGAAGGAGGAATTTCCTGCAGCTATGAAAAAAAAACCCAACCAAACCTGGCTACCAGGCAAAGAATCTAGCCTTGATCCCTACTAAGTCAGTAGCAAAACTCCTGCCAGCTTTGATGACGCTAAGACTATAACCCACAGGGGTTAAGCAGCAGAATATATATAGATTTAATACACAAGGAACCTCTAATTTGGAATAATTATCATCCCCTTAATAAGGGGTTCAAATTGCAGCAATCATGACTCAACCTCTCATCTGTTAAAAACAGATAAATAGATAATTATGTATTTCATTGCATCTGACTGTTTCTTATGAAACCAAAGTCCTGCCCACTCAGCTCAGGCACAAGCAACCCCATAAAGGATGGTGCGTTTTGCAAGAAGCTGGGAGACCGTCCAAGGGTTGTCAGCCAAAATCTCACTTTCCTACTATTGTTATACTACGTGCTGCTGAGGAGCATCTGAGAGCTCCTACTACTCACACCGTTTCCAAATCTGCTCAGTCTTTACTTGGGCAAAGTCCCTTGAAGGCTACATGAAGCTTTCCCTCCGAAATGACATCTCTGGGGCCTTCTATTAACAGAAGAGAAACCATGTCAGTGTCTAACTGGAGATAAGGTGCTACAGAAATACACACCCATCAAACAGAGTCTCACTCTTGAAAAAATGCCAATGGCACTATAACGCAAAATGGCGGGGACTACATACAGTTTTTTGTATTTGCAAAGAACAGAAAGCAAAGGGCAAGAATTTGGGGAAAATATACGTTCTCAAGTGGTTTCATGTCTCTGAAATCTTAAGTGGGTTAAAATAAAGAAGAAAGTTTCAAAGATAGATTATTTTCCCTGAGTGGTGGCTTGAAGATATAGTAGGCATTACACTTTGGGCAGAATGGGTGATTTTACAACTAGGAGCTCCAAACGATCAATACGGTAGCATCTCCACAGAAGGATGGAAGGAGTTCATCCTGTCCATCAGCCACCAGAGGCTTGGAGGACAGAACTTACAAGGCAGGCAATCTTTCCTCTTTTAAGTACCAGTTTACCCATCTTTGGGATTTTTCCAATAAAAAGACTTGAGCGCTTAAAATGGGATGTAGCCTTATGAAGGGACTTCAAACCAAAGTTAGGGCTACAAAGATGATAAAGGGCCTGATCAATGCCCATAAATACTTCAAGGGAGGGCGTCAGGAGGATGGGGCTGGTCTTTTTTCAGTGGTGCTCAGGGACAGGACAAGAGGAAATGGGAAAAAACTTGAGCATAAGAAGTTCCACCTCAACATGAGGAGGAACTTCTTTGCTGTGAGGGTGGCAGAGCCCTGGCAGAGGCTGCCCAGGGAGGTGGTGGAGTCTCCTTCTCTGGAGACATTCCAACCCCCCCGGACACGTTCCTGTGGGACCTGCTCTGGCAGGGGATTGGACTAGATGATCTCCAGAGGTCCCTTCCAACCCCATGTGATTCTGTAAAGCTGCAGCTCAAATAACTTTGCTTGACTGCTGCCCAACCCTAGTTTCCAAAGACACTTCCTTGCTTAACTGTAAAGCTCTCCTGCAAGTGCACATTTTTGAGTACCCTCGGCAGTAATCTAGTCTGTACAGAAACAATTCATTTAATGCTTAATTCACACCTGTGCTTGGTCAGGCTCCAAAACTTTGACGATATTCTGCCCAGTTTTCCTAAAAGGCTTGCCCCCTTGTCTTGAACACTGACAGAATTGGGACAGTAGGAGATGCAGCTGTGGCCATCGCGTTCGTTCAGACGCTCCCTTTACGTGGTGAGGTATGGCAGTAAGAACCACATTAAAGAACACTTTAGGAACACTTCACTGCTGAGCCGTGCCACTGTAAACATGAGATTAATCTGAGAAGTGGGAAGTAGGAGCACGGCGTTGTCATTAGCAATGGTACTAATCAAGGGAAAACTGCTCCTGCTTAGAGCATTGATGCTGTACCTTACAGAAAGAAGCACAATTCCCCGTGTTGGGATGGGCAGTGCTCTCGGTGTGCTCACAGCCAAGTGCAAGCACACTTGTCCTTCTGATGTGAATCTCAAATGCTTTTCTCTAGTGCTTCCAAAGAGTGGAATACAAAGGGCAGGCAGCCCCTGTTTAACAGCCCCAAGCAACGTAGCCACTAGGCTGATGGTTAGGGTATTTCTTCCCCGTGACACCAGAACCACCATCACTGAATACCTAGGCCAAGGAGGGAACCAAGGTCAGAAATGGTCTGGGTATCAGACTCACTCTGTTCTGAGTGGTTCCTATGTGCTAGCTGCAGCTGTAACTTCAGCTGCAGGCTGGCCACGGATTTAGGCTGGGCTCCGTTCAGCCTGCTGCTTCTTCTGGATCCCTTTAGGAGGTGCTTAACTTCCCATGGAGCCTAACACGGGTACTGGATTCCTCTCCTGTGTGTAATATCTGACACATAATCAGAAACAGATCACGGCCCAAAGCTCCAGCCAGCCAAAAATGGAGAAAACCAGATTGGCTGACACTCCGCCAGGGTTACACTTTCCCAGGCACGCTGATGCCCTTGGGATGACATAGATGTAAATTAATTTGGTCCCAGCGTTATCGCTTGTATTTGAAACACTCAGTTGTTTCAGACAAAAATACAGTTGTAGTGGGTATTATGAAACGTACAGATCTTTCAGATACTTCACATCACCACAGCAATTCCAGTGTTTCTGCTGAGTGCAGCTGGAATTACAGTGCCATGGCAGCTCCTACCACACTGCCCCCCAAATTACCTTCTTGAAATGTCTGAAGCACCACATTCAAATAAAGGAAGAAAACACACAAAGCAAACCAACCTCACACAAATACCTTGCTAAGTGCAAGGAAGCAGATCCTCTAAAATCTTTGAATAAAAGAGATCTAAGCAATTTACAGATACTGAAGAACTTCGCTCCAGAATAAATAGAACTGAAAGTAACCATTACACTTTTTCTATTCCCTCCCTCTTCACAATTTATTTTGTTTCAATCTTTCTTAAGAACTGATAGGAAAGCAATTGTCTCCTTGGGTAAGTGCGCAACAGTCACAGGAATCCAGGGTTTTTTCTCAGCAAAGGAGGAAAAAGAAACTTCGGAGCAACCTACAGCTTTAAATAATCTTCTATTAAAAATGGGGGGTAAAAAAGTCTGACCTCACAGCTAGGTACTTCCGAGCTGTGTAATACAGTGATATAATTCATTTCTAAGAATCATTCTGTCATTCTGCCCCTCTCAACCCGAGGCAACCCCCTCAGGTTGCCTTCCTCTGCCTGAGTGTTCCTTCAGAGGTTCCTCAGTCCGCAGGGTATCGAGGTTAAATTTGTTCTTTGCTTGTATCAGCTGAGACAATATTACCATGATCTGTCTCCTTCTGCCTCCACTTGGAGCCCACACTCCTGTTGAGACTATGCACTTAGCTCCAGAATTTGTGCCAATTATTGTGCCAAGGTTGAAGTCATTGAACCTGAGGTCATCTAAACCAAGCCCTTACCTGCTCCAAACTGGCAGAACTCTTCTTACTTCAGCCAAGCTAGGGCAGCCAAAGCTGTATGAAAGTGGGACTGGTAGGGTTTCTGGAGAATGCCTGTCTCTATTGCTATTGCACACATCCCTCCCATAGAATACCGTCCATGAAACTCTCCATCTTAGAATTAATTAGGTTTTCTTTCAGCGTCCTAACATGCTGGAAAGCTGTTCCAGAGTCTGACTACTCTGCTGGTTTGAAAACGTGAAGTAAATAGACACTTGAAAATAGCAAAATAACACTGTAATGAAAGGGGGGGCTAAAAAAGTCCATTATATCACTTGAGTTTAGTGCCAAAATAAAGTCTCTATTTAGCAGGCATCAGCCCAGCTTGTACTTAACTTTTAGTAACTATTGCCATTTCTCTAAATAGCATGAAGAAAAAAAATGATACTTTGTCTCACTTGCATTCCCTCAGACATTTTAAATGTAATTGCAACACCTCAAAATATTTCTCCTTTCCCCCTTGTTGCTTGAAGAGGCGTGACCATGTGAGGGACCGACTACAACTGGACACTCGCAGTGTCACAGCAGCAGAGCTCACAGCCTCCAGCAAACATCAAGCCATCTGCTTAACCTGCTCTAGGGTGGGAATACCTGAAATCACATTTCCCTTTGCCTCATGCTGCATGCAGACAGACAAATATTTAACTCAGACTGGCAAATAAACTGAGTTTTGCTCCTTGTGTGCACTGTCGGCCATTTCACGAGATGGCAGCAACGCCTCGGCCTCTTCGCGCCAGGTGAGGCCCGGAGAAAGGACAATAAAGCTCCTGAAAGGCCACTAAGCAAAACTCACAAGCAAACCACAGGCCTACGGGTGAATGAAAAAGGTTTTCTCGCAACTTACGTGCCATCTCATGATAGACTTCTCAGCCAGATGGAAATGCTGGAATCAGTTTATGAAGAGCAGAAGTTGGGGCTTTTCTGAGAAGTACATCTGCGAGATGATGTGGCTTTGCTGCCCAGTGCTGGTTTGTGGTAGAAGGGTCGCTGCATTCTTCCGAGTGCCAGCACACCTACAAAATTTGGTGTGTGAGAGAAAAATCTTCATCAATATTGTCTATTAGTGACAATACACGGAAAAGCTAGATTATTTTGTTTAAATCTTAAATAAGCACTGAACCCTTGCAAAAGACTGTGACAGAATTGACTGGGCAAAACCAATTTCCTAGGATGGGAATTTCCAGTGGCAGCCTCTTGGCTGAATGCAAGTGAGAAACGAGATTGTCCCAAATAAGTTACATTTTACCAGATAGAACCTAAAATAATATTAAAGTAGTGCTTGTTTAATAATATTATACTGGTAGATAAAGCCTAATATTGATATTTCCCTTGTAAAACATAAGCTTTTTAATGACTGTTTTCATCTTACTGTACTTTAGAAGCAGAAGGTGCTGCAATAGCAAACAGCATCCTTTGCCCTTGGCGTGCTCTTTTGAAGCGCTGACGATGCTCAGTTAAAATCACCTTCAATTCCTGGACCTCTAAGATCCATTCCTTTGCGTTTCACTCAGCTCTTATGCGCTCCCAGAAATCTCACGTGCCCTTCACCTTCAGCGTGAGGCTGAAGTAGCGACTTATGCTTTGCCTTCCCAGCCCTGACCTGCCTCCGGGAGCACGGTTGGGGTAGGAAACTGCAAAACCCGGAGCCTGGTTTGGCTCCCTGGGGGTGTTCAGACACTTATCCTTTGCTGGATCAGGCAGCTCTGTCCACAGAAGAAGAGCCTGCTCCCCATCCTTATCTTCCAGCCCAGGAGGCTGAGCACCCTGGGAGTAGCTGGGCTGACCATTAAAGACAGAGGCAAAGGCAGCATAAGGGATGGAGATTCCCCCTGGCTCTCTTTTTGTTGCAGATGTATTTATAAAAACTTTTTTTGTTTTCCCTTCTGTTAGCAGCAAAATTGGGTTCAAGCTGGGCTTTTGCCTTCCTAATTCTCTCTCTGTATAACCTGATAAGGAGATCAATAATGTCAGCCCAGGTGGAGTTACATGCTAGGTAGGTAGAATAATGAGAATCTCTTGTGTATAACTAACAGGTGAGCGTCCTCAGTGAGGTTCACTAGATTTGTGAATTTCCACCCATCACCCAATATCTCATGAAGCAGTATCATTTGCTTGTCATAGTATCACAACTCTGACAGGTACTCTGGAGTATCTGGACCTCTAGAGACCATCCAGTCCCACTCCCCTGCCAAA